>UXSR01005257.1:0-94247 GCA_900604375.1 Mesocestoides corti | reverse complement strand
CCGCATGCCATTGGATCGCAGAGAGACATGGGATTGGCTGAGGCCAGGTGGTCCAACATGTCTGCGCCCTAATCCGACGCTACAGTACACATAAATTGAGCGGCGTGGCCAACTTAGTGGACCTGAATAGGCGGCGTCTAACGCGTGGTTCTGGCTTGTTATTAGTCAATAAAGCCTGATTTGTTGTGCCAGTCTTCTTCATACAATTCCTCGGGTATTCTGCATTGCTGTTTAGTTTGGCGAAGGGTCAGAGCGCAGACACATTGGATCACATGGCCTCAGCCAATCCTCTGTCTCTCTGCGTTCCAATGGCATGCGAGAATGATGAGCAGCCAACCAGAGAAGGACACGATTGAGGTGCAGTATATAATGGGCGGCGTGGCCAGTGTGGTGGGCTCGGATGGAGAGCGCCTGACGTGTGTCTCTGGCTTGTAATTAGTCAGTAAAACCTGTTCTGTTGTACCGGTCTTTTTCCTATTAGGGCTGGGGTATCCCACACCAGCGACGTATAAGGGCTCAGACATAATGGACCACGCTGGCTCCAGCTAATCCTCTGTCTCTATGCGTTTTATTGGCATGTGGGGAAAATATGACACATCGCTCATTGTATACTGCTCCTCATTCGTGCCCGGCTCTGGTTGGCTGCCTGTCTTCCTGGCATTCCATTGGAACACAAAGAGACAGGGTATTGGCTTAGGTCAGCGTGGTCCATTAGGTCTGTGCCCTAATACGCCGCTTCAGCCTTATCTGCGGTTGCGTGGGCAGCGAGTTTTCGAATAGTACGCCAATGTCCGAGCATCCAATCACCTCATGAGTTTGCCCTTCTATTTCTAGAAACCAATGGGCTGACACGAGCAACCAGGACCGACTATACATGCATACCCCTTGACCATTGTGAACTATTTCTGTATACTGGAGTCCCAGATCTGTGTTTGTATCAATAAACCCGTTTAATAATCAATACACCTTCTCATCATCCCCAGGCATAGTATAGTGTAGTGTGGGGATGTATAATCACGCAGACATGTTGAACAACGATAGCCTAAGCCAAGTATGAGAATCGGTATACGGTGAGCGCCGCGGCCATCGGGGTATACTCGAATGGTCGTTGCCTGGTGTTTGGTTCTGTTTTGTGATTGGTTCCAAAAGCCTGTTCTGTTGTACCAGTCTGTTTCTTACTAGAGCTCGGGTATTCTACAGTATCGAAGACAGTTGGCGCCTGAAGTTTAGTTCTGGCTTATAACTTGTCAATAAAACCTTGCATTTTGAGCCAGTCTTGTTCATATTAAAGGATCGAGTATTCTACAAAAGCAGTGTATACTGAGCTGCGCAGTTAGGGTGGGGGAATCTCATGGACGGCACCTAAAATGACGTTCTGGCTCCCAATTGGCAGATAAAGCCTATTCTGTTTTACCGGTCATTTTTATACTTGGGCACTGGTATTCTAGAACAGCTATATCAAGTCAGGTAAACGTTAGCCTATCATCTGATTTTAAAAAATCAGAATGGCTTACAGGGATGATCAGCAGACAACCAGAGACAAGAATTGATTATTAGTCTAATAGTAAGAACGACGCAGTCATGATGGTGGAATTGGATGGGCAAGGCCCGATGAAATGCTCTGGCTTGTGATACGTTACTGAGGTCTTTTCTGTTGTTCCTAATTTGGGTTTGCTATACACGATCTAAAGGATTAATAATAGACACATCTACAAGAAAGGATGATAGTCAAGAATTTCCATTTTTGGTAGACTAAATTGGCGAACGATATTATTATGGACATTTGGTAGCGATTGTAAAATGTGAGATATGAATAGCACTTTGGTGGTTCGAGAATAATTTGTTCCATTTTCATAAAATTGCCCTACAAGTAACAACAACAGTTTATCTCCCAGATCAGGCCTTTAATATTGATACTTGAATGAACTAACTTGAACAAGAAATAAACAAAGGTTTCGTGCGCCTAATAGGGGTTTTTCCCAAACACGCTTGCCAAAGATCAAATTATTTCGTAGAGCTTGCTATCAGGAAATTTTCAGGCCAAGAAATTTGGAGTGCAAAAGAATGCTATGGAATCTTGGTTTTGCGACTAATCATTTCCATAAAATCAAAGTGATCGAGTGTAAACTCAGCAACGTACGAGGTAATTTTGATAAGATATTTAAAGCTTTTTTGACATTGGTCATTGTGTTTCCTCATAGAGGATAAAAATTAAATATTAAATTAAACGGAGAATTATTATTTTGATGGCCAGAAAGATAATACAAATAGTTAAGATTTAAACTCCGAATGTGAGGAAATGCATCGGACTTTATATCTGAGATACTCTGTTGTATTTTTTGAAGCCCAGCATTGTTAGGAAAAGTGTGAAAAGTCTCATAGCGTTTGTAAATTATTAAAGTGGCAAAATAAACCACCAATAAACTAAAACATGCGTTTACGCAGAATGTAAAAAATCAGAATTTGGATAATATTTTCAGCAAATAGTCCTTGAAATATTATACAAAATAATAGTCGTAATTTTCCCTTTTATCAATTTCCTAATCCTAACTATTTTTGCAGTCGCTAAATGGATCTTATAACTTATTGTTGACTTTATGCTAGTGTGTACAAGTAATCTTGGTAACAACAAGGCGGTTCTTTAAACATATCAAAATGATGCCCAACATCAGAACCAAGAACATTTATGAGGCAGTCATGCACAAACAAAGAGTGGCTGAGGCCAGAAGGCAGTCTGAAATGATGGAAAACAAGAAGTTTTTCCAGGATTCTGACGTCAGAGCTCGTCAGGAAAAGCGATGGACTTCGGAAGACTCATTTAACAACAGGTATTAGTTATAACGGCTTTAGTGTCCATTATATCGTAGCATTCTAGCATATCTACAACCTGACAAGGAAGAAATTTTAAGTCACTTGGATGACAGAAGAAACAAACTTAGAGCTCTTTTTAAGAAAGAAGCTGATTTTTACGAGGTAGTCATTAATCAAACTTACCAATTGCTTTTTAAGCGTTCAATACATCAATTAAACGAATCGACGAGTTTTAATGGGAGTAATCAATATGATCATCTTCACAGGTTGGTATGCAAAGGTGAACCATCGAATTCAGAAGTATTCCTTCATTTCATCTATACTAATTGATAGCAAGAAAACACTTTAATCGGGTTTAAACCTGATAAAGGGAATTATGATTGGCAGGAAACGCAACAGTGGAGCCCTAAATATCAGGATTCTGGCTCATGGGATGCTTGTAACAATGTATGTTGGTTGTGCTGACAGGATTGTATTAATTGTCTAATTTAAGCTTCCAATCTGTTTTGGCTACAGATTGACAAATTAGCAATTCAATTTCAGAAACGCCTAATTTGGTCGATTCAGTTGTTTGATTCTTATAACACCAATAGTTGTTTCTAACGAGTTTAAAGTTTGTAGAAATCTTAGGAACCTGACCCAAACTGTAATTTTATTCTGTATTATTTCGTGGACACTTTCTTTGGTTAAAATTTACATTAACATGAAAGTGCCAAAAGAAAGTAGATACAAGACATGGCGCCATTCCCTTCGGAAAATGCATATGCTTTAATGTAATGAAGTATCTAAAGCATTCGAGCGGTTGCTGTTTTTTTTTATTTAGGAATGACTTTTCACGAGCTTCAATTATTTAAGCACATTTCAAGGAGTTCCAGATAAGAATAAAGTGTTTTTACGAAGTGACAACATCTAACTGAGCATAAAATCAGATGCCATATCACGGTTAACGATGTAAATTGTGTAAATGAGCATTCTAATGCTCTCGACGTAGCTTGACTTCTGATTAGGTGTTTTACTTTATGATTCCCTTTCGCAAAAGTAAACATTTTGCATATTTTTGATCGATGTAATGGGGTTCAGTAGTTTCATTATTACCAGTTATTTCCAGACTATTTCAGTGCAACAGGGTGTTTTGCTCCTATTTTATCTGATTGCCGTCGCACCTTTCTTTGAGTAATTAAATAAACCAGCTAAAGTAAAATTTGATTTTATTTTAAAATTGTTGTTTATTTTAGAGACCGGCCAAAGAGGAACTATATCCGACCAAATCGGAGTCGGATCTAAACGAGGCTGACCGGGGCACCAAAGAACAAAAAAGCCATAAAATCGATGAACCTACTGAACAAAGTCTCGTTTTGCAGCAGAATCTTGACGAACTGGAGCGGCTTGAAGCGGAGGTACTTCGATCTTCTCTAACCCATGACCTTGTGATCTTAGGTATTCAGTAGTCATCAGTAAAACTATCAAGAGGACTATAAACATTATTGCAATCAGGTTTTGATCAGTCTCAATTTTTTTAATTAGATAGTTTCTCTAAGTACCAATATGACAGATGGCCATGTGGTAAAGAGTGTTGATTCATGTCCATCAGCAGTTGCAGCACTTTCTGACACACTGACTCCCCCTTCACAAAGTAATCATCAATCATGCAGACACGTCTGAGCATCCACTCCTATTCGCATACCTCCCCTCCTACTCACTCTACTCATCAGGACACTCATTAGTTTGTACTTCTACTAAGTCACCCAATCTCATTTGTTACACACGATTTTTTTCACGCAGTGGCGCGACATTCAACGTGATTGGGTCAACTAATAAAAGGTTGTCCCTTCCATCTCACGTCTTCTTAGTCTTTCCAGGTATCTTGGACCTTTAGTCATTCCAACACAGCATGGTGGCCCGGCGGGGTTCAAGCCATGATTTAGGAGAAAGTTTAATTTTCAGTTTATCTGCCAATGTCTAAACACGTTTGGTAAGAGAGTGGGCTCAGAACGGTGAGCAAAATTTGCGGGGGACCCAGGCTCAAGTCTCTTCACGGCCTTTTTCCACTTTCTATGTTTATTTGTCTAACTGTACATATAAAATCAAGCTGAGGGGAAGAAATTTAAATGCAATTTTCGGTAATAATTTATGCCAAACGCACTGTCTACATGGGAAGATCAATCTTGTAGGTAGTAATTATCATACAAATGCGTGAAATACAATGCGCTGTATCAAGAGGACATAGGTAATGGTTTAGCAGCTACATGGCTTATTAGCAACATGATCTTCCAGAAAACTGAGGCCTATGTGGCGAACTCCTGTCAGACTGGTACTTTAACAAAACTGGAACCTATAAAACCTGCTTCCGACACGTTTTAGAGGGCTGAATAACCTAATTAAAATCTAGGCTATGTACGTGTTTGCGGTGACCATAAGCAACACCTACATGTTTTATCTTCGCATTTAAGCTAGTTCTTAGAGCATGATTGTGCTAAATTCAAGACTTAGTTCATAACAAGCATGAAGGAAATACGCACTTTTTGAGTATCCTTATTCTGTCCTCATTTGGTCTTTATAGTGTAACGTTTTCTCAAATTACGAATATAGGAACATGAATTTGAATTGATACAGAAGAAGGTTATTGACGATCAGAAGCGTCTTGAACAAGTGGCAGCTGAAAGGCAAGAGATAGACGATTCTCGGTGCCAGCGACATTATGAAAAGGTTCTCTTGCGCCAGCAAACTGCTGCCCTAAAACGACGTTCTCAACAGATTAGGAACGACTTGACCCGGGATCTAACTTGGCTTTCCCGCCTCCAGGGTTCGGAAGAGGAGGCGGGAGATGGCCAACGGGTATCGGGACCTAATGAAAATGATGAAATTGGGAAACAACTCACAGAAGTCAGGACGATGCTAGAAGAGGACTTGCGTCGTGAGACACGTCGAGAAGCTTATATGGATGAGATGCTCGCGTGAGTTTTTGTCTATCTGAACTTACCAAGCATTTACTAACATCCAGTTGGCTGCCGTAGTCTTAATTTAAATTATGTAGCTTTCAGTTAGCCTTTTTTTCTTTTTCCGAGTGTTAGCGAAGAGATACGTTGTGTAGCTTGGATTTGCACTTGTGTGAGTTGCGCTTGAACTAAATCGTGGTCACACAACCCTCAATTTGAATTCCTGGTTTCTGTTGCTTCATGAGGATATCAAAGGTGATTTAAAAGAAACCATGCCTTTTGACTGCAAGTGGCTTCAGTGATTTCTATTGGTCTTATCTTTAAAAGTACATATGTGAATTCATTTGTTACCCCCTAACATCGTGTTTATTACTTTTGACTAGATAGTTTTTATAGTTTACAATCGCACACACTACAGCGCTTCCTACTACTTACTACTACTACTACTACTGCTACTACTACTACTTACTACTTACTACGTACTACTTACTTACTTACTTACTTACTACTACTACGTACTACTTACTACTTACTACTACTTATTTTCAGCGCCTCGTTAGAAATTCACTTCCGACCCTTTGTTTTTGTTGAACGTATAATAAATTTTCGGAAATTGGAAATTGCCGACCGTCCCTAGGTTTACCCAACAGGAAATGATTAGGTGCATTCGCAATCTGGCTTTGATGTTTTAAACCCAAATATTTTCATTTTTAATTAAGGCTCAAGCAGTTTAGGCAAATACAAGGCTTTCATTAAAAAAATTGCTCCACAAACGACCGTTATCACACATTAAAAGTGCACCGTCCTATGTTAGTCCTAAGAAAACTGAATGAATTTGGTTAATTGTATTTGCTGTGACCTTCACAAAACACCAACATCATTTTAACCGACAGTTCCGAGGCCGCAGAACTATGGAAGAAGCGGGAACAGGAATGGAAAATAGAGGAAGAAGCTCGTCAACGACTTTTGTGTAATGTAAGAAGCTCATTCTTTTTATGTTATCTGCTGCCCCTAATCAGCTTTAAATTACCCTTTGCCTCTGCTTAGTAAGCCAGATCGTTACATTGTCATTATGCGCTGCGAATTGTTATTCACGATCACGTCACGCAGTTCACAATTGGAAAAAAAACAACTGCTAGACATTGAAAGCCTTGCACCCACACCGGAGGAACCAAACTGCTGATGCTGTTGCACTGCTATGCGACCTTAAAGCTCGTCTGAAATTAGAAGACCAATTCAAGTCGCTGAATCGCTGAGGCTGGTCGTGTACAGTTGTGGCTGTTCACAGACATTTACACCCCTCCAGGGAGGTGTACTAGCCAAGTCTGTGTGTTCAATCGCAAAACAGCTACTTTTGTTTCACTTTTGATTTAGGTTTTGTCAACATACCGCGAGCACATTGAATGCCGCCTCAAGGCGCTGAGGGAGATAAGGGAGGAGAGAGAGGCGAGGCGCGAGGAGTTGCTGCGCAACATCGAAGCAGCCAAGTCCCAAGTGAAAAAGCCTACGACCAGAGAGGAACGCCAAAACCTTGAAGACGACTGCCGCCCCGCGGTGTCAGCAGAAGCCTCCATTCACTCCGAAAAGGTCGCCAGACGTCGGGCTGAGGAAGCGTATGCTGCCACACTGCGTGAAGAGGCTGCTAAAATGAATATGTCAGTTGAGGAACTTATGAAAGTGGCGTCTGGATTTAATTCGAATCGTGCACCCTTTCCGAGCCAACGACGCAAAACCCAGCTATGGTAATCACGATGGAAAGGTGGTGACAGTAATTTTATATTTGGCTCTTATATTCTTCCTCACAAATACAAGAACTCCACTTACAGCGCCCAGATTGGCACCCTTGTCAACAATTTTATAATTTATGGTAATCCTCACTGATTGAAGATTTAAGCATCAGAACGGTCAAGGGTCCTGGGGCCTATGTGGGGGGTGCACATTTTGCTGGGAATTTAAAAAATCCGGGGACTATCATTTTCATGGGTTTAAAAGCGTACATTTCGACGATTGACTTTGGAGTCTTGCTATCAAGTAATTTTTTTTCTGGTGGTTATGAGCTACACTATGTACTACAAAGTGCTTGATTAAGTGACAACAAATCACTCTTAAACGGCACGATCCCACTTCGCTGAGTTTTCAGGCACAGATTATCAGCTGTTGTGTTTGTGCTCGTTTAGCCAACTTTGAGCAAAATCTTTTAGATGAAGCTGCTTTGCAGAATCCTTCTAGGTTATTCGTTGACTAGCCTGGGCTTTTGAAAGTGACCTTGATTTGTACTGCTGCAAATGATGCTCAGTCAACTTAGGGCCTTCGAATGATGCTTGCTATCCATCAAAATTTTTTAATGTCGTCCTCATTATTTGGTATGGAAATACCACTCTATGAGGCTCCAAGGCCATTCTCGACACATCAACTGGTCCACAGAGTGAGTTTGAAATGACTCACATATCCAGATTTTGCTAGTATTAACCCGCATTTCGATGAATTCGAACAATTTTGCGATGGCGTTAAACGGGGCTGAGCTTATTAGCTATTCATAAACGAAGATGTACGTAAGACAAATGCCTTTGGTCGTTTGCACTGGCATAACCGAATATATACCAATTTTTAACTATTGCATCACAACAATGACTTCCCTTAAAGCGCTGTTGAGGTTGAATTGAGCTGGGTGGGCATATACCCCGAGGAGAGTAGGAAGACTAGGAATAGGAGAGCTACACGGCTCCATGGGCTTCCCCAACACCTTTTTTGTTGGTCGTTCTGGCTAGTGAATATGTATAGGGGGTTAGTGGTAATGATGTTACCGTAAAGGGTCAACGAGAGTCTGTTTATTGTACTAGGATTTTCTGCTAGCAGCTTCTACATTAGAAGTGTGCCGAAACATGTGAAGAAGAGACAAGATAAGCCTGGTTGTTGGCGGTCGCTCCTGTGGAAGTTCACTTTGATTTAGGTGGAATTTACAATTCACATATTAAGGATTCCACTTAAAAGAGGCACCTAAGTAATTTAAGCAGGACTAATTAAGAAATTACACAAACCTAAGGCCTTTACCCGCACAAACTCGGGCAAATCTAAGATAACTGAAAGATGTTGACATCACATCAAATCGAGCGAAAACCAAAGCCATATAAAATAGGAAATAAACGGCTCTTATACGTCTGTAAGAAAGGAAAAGAGCGGAGCAGCATCTGTGGCCCATTGGAAGGAAAAAAGTCAACATAGCAATAGTCCTTACACGATCTCGTATTTTGAATATGTACGCAATGCAAAATACAAATTGTGCTTAGTTCAAACTTAAATTTATTCAATATGTGTCGACGATGATAACTCTGACTACACTAAAAATGTCAAACCTTGTCTTGAACAAGGGATCACACGACCGAAGAATGAAGTTGGCAGAGCGATGCAAATGCACATGCTGAAAAGACAACTATACTCCGCATCTCCTACTGTTTGACTCGTGGTCGCCGTTACTAAAGCACAATATCAAGTGAACTTGTTGAAGGCTGTGTTTAAAATTCTAACCTCATTCATTGCCTGTTTAAACCTTAGCAAAATAAAAGGGACTGAATCTTCAATAAGCATTCACCAACACAGTCACTGGCAATGAAAACTTTTCTAACAGTTGATGCGTGCATGTGTGTCAGCCCCTAAATATGTGGAATGTTGGTTTGCTTTCGTAAACCAGAGCATCACAACCTTGAAGCGTTTTTTCTCAACACTAACTGTCGGAACTGTTAGGCGGCATTTGGAAAGCTGTGGTAGTGCCCCAGACAACTTCGAAGTTGTCAAGGTAGACCACATCGTTGTTGGCAGGTTGTGTGTTTCGTGTTAATGAAAAGGGCATCGTCTTGAAGTCCACAGACTCTCGGATGATGGTTCCGTTAAACATTTGGGTGAAATCCAATGATATTATCCTTAAACATTTAGCACTGTTTTGGCAGCCATGAAACAGCCCCTTATTTCGATCAAAAAAGTTTCTTGGGTTTTTTATACATTGATTATACTAATGTTTTCCGAAGGCATAAATAAATTCAGAGATAACCAGGTTCCATCAGCTTCAAAAATGATGCGGACAGTTGCAAAGTGAATTATATAACACTTTCGGTGGAGGTCAGATAGGTTAAGTTTTAAGTGGGTTAAATTAAAAGCAGCTGAAGCCACTGGCTTTTAGATAACATTTCTGAAAAATGTCTACTGGCTTTTTTAAGTACTATGTTGAAATCGTTCTCATGAAATCGGTGGAGTTTGTATTTTTTAAGACAAATGCTAGTAACCTAAATATAGCTGTGTGCAAACAAAATCCCTTCTTTCCAAGTTCTCGAGGCAAACATGCATGAAAAAATTGAGAAAACGTATTTTACATAAAGGAGGAAATGTGCCACGCCAGACCTCCTGCTTGATTCCACATCTGTTACCAAAAAACACTTAAAGTCAGTGTGTCGAGGCGGCCTCGATTAAACGTCGTCAAATGTCCGTTTGCTGTTAGCCGTTCTCCTTGGCTCAGCCCTCTTAGACGGCAGAGTTCGACATATCGTCGAAATGCTAGGTTCAGATCATGTCAGTGATGTCGTGGCTGTTTTTCAGCTCCGAAAATGAGGCGTCAGTGTCTACACAGACCACTCTGCCCAAATCAATGCAATGGGGAGCCTCGGAGTTAATTGCCACATCTTGGGGTTCGCAGCCCCGGTTAATGCCCGAGCAAAATCCCCCGGCGATAAAATTATGTCCTTCTACTTAAAATCTGTGAAAAATCGAACCACAATTTTTGCAACTTTTGAAAAACTAGAAAGCTTGCCTACATAACACATAGGAAGTTGAAGCGGGAATTTCCCTAAAATTTTTTATTTTTATGTTAAGGCTATTACCTTGGAGCCGTGGGTCAGGTATATAAAACCCGTGAACTAACGCAAAAATCCTCAAGTTTATGAAGTTGGAAAGCATTAAGTAATAACCCCGCTGCGCTTCGCGAACAAAAAGTAAAGCAGCCTAGCAAAGCGCAGAGGCCACAGTGGTGCCCGAAATTAGGCCGAACTCGATTAGTCACTGCTTCCATCGTCTAAGTCGACGGGTTTTGAATCAACTGCTGAAACAACGAAATCACAAGGATGCTGCGACTAGTACGCCCGGAAATGCATCGGTGAAAGCAACATGTGTGCATTTGTATGTGTGTGTGCGTGTGTGTGTTCACGCACCTGTTTCGTAAGCATGCACGCGCGAGGGAAACAGCGCACCAACCCCCACTTTCATTGGTTCGTCCAAACAGCGCGCGTGTGGAGTACGTGCGCGGAAAAATCAACCATCTGGTCACCCCCAATATAGTCATTATTATCGTGTGGTAGACGTTGTTCATTTGCGAACGCCGCGAGAATTTGCACATGTAGACATTTATGGACCATAGCATGGACGATGTCTAACTCTAGCGGGACCTAGTGAATACCAGAAAACATGGATTTTATTATTCTAAAAGTGAGTATTGTCATCTTAACCTAAAAATTTGGCCGATACCAACGTCATGACACAGTAGCCTATTATCATTAGTATTTCAGAGTCAGGTTTATTTGAGGAATGTCGTAATCCTTCTCAACAACATGCCAATATATCACAGGAGGTTTTGACTTGTCGTTTGCCATTGTTATGACGCTCGTTGCCTTTTGGTAGCTGGCGAAAATAAGCAGCACAAATTTCGTACTTAAACTATTTTTTTCCAATTAACATTACTTGTGATTTTCTCAGTTCAATTTACACTTCTTAAAACAACAATGACGTAAGTTTGCTCCTAATACTGTGGTGATGTCAGATTATGTGTGAAGGTCTTCGAGCATCGTGATGTCTCTTCTATCTCACTGTGCCCAAACTTGGACTAAGTGGTTTTTCCAAACATGCAAAAATGTTAGAGTTGGCAGTGCAGGTTCGCCATTTCAGTATTTATGGTCATTCCCTGATTAAGGATACTTAAGAAAATTTTTGCTAGGCCACATCGATTGGCATTTTTTCCCCGTTTACGCCTTAATAGAGAACGGTGGCTTCATGTAGTGTTAAGCACAAATTGCAAGAATCCAATCTAGTTTGTCTGCTATTTGTGGTGCAGTTGGACTGTAAATTAAGCTAACTGCTAACCGCACCATCCGATGTGTTATGAACAAAAAAGTGAATAATACCAAAAGTGGATGAAGAAGGCTGTCGCGTTTCTGGGACAAAGTGAGCGGTTGTGCATGTGTGTGTGTGTGTGGACAAATACGCAAGCGCATCTGCTTGAACTGTATTCGGGGTTTTCGCTGAAACCATTGCACAAAACACCTCACTTATAGACCCTTCAGCGCCATCTACCCTTTCAATTATAAAAGCCTCCAGTGATGTACTAGTTTTAAGTAGCCCGTGCCTTGCGTGGGACAGGAGTGCGAGGAGCTGAACCTACAGGTTTAAGAAATAATGTTTGGCTGAAAAAAGAACTCGATCCGTTTTTAGCAAAAATGTTTAGACGAAAGGAATAATTTAGGGATTATCGGTCAGATATTCGACTATGCCAAACAGCTTCTTCGATGCATTATAAATTTCATGGACAACGAAGACTTGAATTAACGCAAGCCTAAACTAACACAAATGTAACAATGCTATTTCATTTTTCAATTTCGCCCGCTTTTCAGTGGCCAGGAGCGGTTCTCTCATCCTCAATTAAGGTGGTTGCCCTCTAATAGTCCATATTTTTGTAGCTGATACCTCAATGATCGAATCGATAAGTACGAACGTAATAACAGTTCCTGTGCATTAATAGAAAAAACGA
Organism: Mesocestoides corti; assembly: GCA_900604375.1. NCBI lineage: Eukaryota > Metazoa > Platyhelminthes > Cestoda > Cyclophyllidea > Mesocestoididae > Mesocestoides > Mesocestoides corti. The sequence continues at coordinate 81,716 of UXSR01005257.1, read as the reverse complement.
TCAAGCAATAATATTATTATGAAAATCATCGAACCAGAACCCTAACGAAGTTGACTTCGTTTCATGTCATTTGGATTTAGCCACAAAATTATCATTGGTTTGATGAATGCCATTCATATCAAATAATTTCCTCCCAACCATTTCAGGAAAATCGCACCACAGTTTTCTTGTGGTAAATTGTAATTTAATTAGTTAAGTGTCTGCATAGGTGATCAATTTTTGTTGTCGTGATTATTGGAAATAGTTCTGTTAAATAACTGCTCCTTTGCATACTTTAAGCCCAAATAATTCCCTTTGGCTTGTGATAGGAAATCGTACAAAACAACCGTTCCTTTTCTTTCCCGTAAAAATTAACCTTTTTTTGACAATCAAACGTCATGGCATCAATCACTGCTTCTTGAAATCCTATGTTTACTTCCACCACTTTGCAATTCCTGCTTTTCTGAAATCCTAACTAACTGACCCTAGGAAATTTGACAGAGGACGCTGAAGCGTAGTTTTTGAGGTGATTAAACCATCCATCTAAAAAAAAACAGCAAAAACAATTTTACTGATTTACACTTGCATCTGAAAAGTCCAAATGCAGACCAATGCGTGCATTATCTGTGGGTGTGTGCAAACAAATTAATGCATAAACCTGCACAAAGGAAACAAGCAAATTTGAGCAGGCTGAAGTCCTCAAGGCTCTGTCGACACCACGGTCAACGACAAAATCATTGACTCATCGCATAACCAAGGCTTAGCGATAGCAAAACGCCTTTCGATTGAGGGGGAGGCGGGTCGAGTGAGAAATGGCACTTAATTTGCATGTCGGTGTCAATCATGCGCCGTGTTGGCCTGAGCCTGTCCATTCTGGTCTGGCTCGTGCCTCGCGTTTTTCTGCTCGCGTACTTGGCGCGGAGCCTTGCATCCGCGAGGACTCTTGGTCTCATTTCTACAAAGCACAATTTGTTCTACTCCTGTTTTTTTCTTTGAGTTCCTGTGTGAGAACAATTGCTGTAACGTGATTAGCAAGTGATGCAATTCAATCTCTTGACAAACCTTTGCTTTACATTATCAGTATGTCCCCATGCATGGGTCAAGATTTTATAATCAGGGAAAGCATGAGTAAATGGATTTACCACAAGCTATTTAGCACAACACAGGCGTCAGATTGTGCCGTGTTGTCTCCGGTTCATTTTCCAATTTGTCAGGAATTGGCTCCCTAATCACCTGTTCCGTTTTCCTATTTCCCTGGTGGAATGGCTGAGGACACTTCACGTATGGTCAAGGCTGCCCAGCCGGATTTAAACAAAAGTATTCAACTCCACCTATTTGGCCATCAATTTCGAAGGTTGATGACGGCTAAGTGATAATGCTTTGTGATTTGAATGTAACAAATGACTATGTCACCTGTGAATCAAGTCAGCATTCTTATGCTACTGGTAGCCCAGGTCAATGTTATCGTGGTGCATCCGAGCATAAAAATACAAGTTAATGTAAAATATAAACATACCTACAAACCACCACCTTTTTAGGAGATGAATCATTGTCGCATGCCGCTAGTAAGCCAGTACTGCAGAGCAAACCGACGGATTAACACTAGGGCAGTCATTTTATGAGGGAGACTGCACCACCAAGATTATAGTTATTAGTTAACATAAACCAATCCAATATAGCATCGACCAAATGTCAATGTCAACGCAGTTCCATCTTCCTCTCATTTGGTGCTGAAGGGATTTCGCTATAAGAGGACTTAATGAAGCTCAGTGTTTAAAACAAATCCAGTTAATATTAAGGTGTGTGGCTATGGGGTCTTCTTTGGGCCTCTTTGTAGTAAATTTTTATCGATGTTTGGATGACTATACTCTTAACTCTTCAAGCTAATTCAGGCTGCATGGTGACACCTCACTGATATTTTTTACCCCTTTATCAGGCTTAACCCTGTGGTAATGCATTCAAGTCTAGGAACCGCGTGTCTTTGAAATGTTCCACATTTCTTGGGGTTTTGTTGCTTATTTCAACTAAAAGATTAAATGGAAAAAATGTGTTTTTAGAAAACCTCAAGATCTAAGGATATGGAGGGCTAGAGGTTGATGGCGAACTGCGCAGGCTGCATTTTTAGCGCTCTCACAAACTTTTGAACTTCAAAGGGACTCGTGGCATGCTGTCAACCGCTCGTTACCCTAAAAATACTTGTCTCCCGGTCATCATTCACTTTTGCGAGAGGATAGTGTGTTTTAGGCAATGGTGTTTTTGTGAATAGAAACTCAAACTAAAGTCCTAGGCATTTACTTGGCCTATTCGTAAATAAGAATTATATTTGTTGAAAGTGACGGACTTTACATAGCAACTACTTAAGTACTTACCAAAAGTGTAAGCGAGTACATTTGGCCTGAATGATGACTTTTGGAGCTCTGTAAAGTTTTGTTTTTTTTCTAGTCAAGTACAACTTAAGTGACCTTAAAGTAAAATCACTTCTGGCAAAATCACTTTATGCAACTTTTATTTTACTTGCGCCTTCTTAAAAAACCACACTGGCACCACCGAAATCCGTAGTCGGTGTCTGCATAACACAAGATATGAAAAATAAACAGTCTGGCGTCCGAGATGGTGACAGGCGGGAGCCAGTGAATCATCCACTCGCAAGCTCGATTGTTCTGAGAACGCAGTAGTGTGTCCCGAAAGGGTGGGTGTGCTAGACTCCTCGGACATATTTTCAAGCAGAAAAAGATTTAGCCCGCCGTCGCTATGCATAGCGAAACCGATGTCTTCGGCCGATCCTCTTAAAAGAGTAAGAGTTTAACGGTGAGTCCCGTTGTCCAGGGACAACGTATGTTATAATGCCGCATACTAAAAACTTTGGATTAGAAGAAATGAAGATGTTTAATTTCTGTTTTGCTCTATTTGGACTCAAACCAGGAGTGAGTGTGTTTGTAAAAATTTCAACAAAGATCACCAATGACTTAATTTTTGAAGACTCAGCCTGTAAAAGATGCATTTAAGAGATATGATTACGTTAAGCAATCGGTAGTAGCGTGTTACACTTGCAGGTGTTGGTAAGGTGAAGTGATACGGCACTCACACAGCCGTTCGTGGATTCTGCATTAGTTACCCAGCGGCGAGGATAATCACAGAGCTAACGTCCAGCTGCCTCCATGAAGAATCTGCAGTTTTGTCTGTGCACAGCAGGCATGCAAGTAAACATGCCAGAGTTTCCATAGAATCCGTTTAATCATTTCTGGGAACACTTTATCGAGCAGCATTAGAACTTTCAGTGTTAGCCAGGTGTCCGCAATTTAATTGTCCATTTCTTAGAATTTTATAGAGATCTGGTTTAGGATTTGTATTGCGCATATCCTTAAAACTCGACGCTACTATGTAATGGGTTTACCTGCTGGATCCTTGACCTAGGGTTTATTTTCACCAGAGAATTTGTAAAAGTCAAGTAAACACTTAAGCACCGAAACAGTTGGCTCTTATTGTTGCATCCCTGTGTTTCACTCTACAAGTAAGAATACTGAGTGTGCTCGCTAGTAAAATTTGTGACAATCAACTTTACAACTCGCATTGAAGGTCTTAGGACTTAGGCTTCATGCTGTGGCAAAAGGCCTTTTGAGAGAATTGCGCAAGTCTAAACAACAATCTACTTCACAACTACCGAGATCATGGTTTCGAAGGAATGTTGTCATTTCCAGGAAGCGCAGGTTTTCGGTTCGTGTGAAGAACTTCAACTTAATGTTCTTACGCACTTGAGATTCCAAAACGCACATGCAAATTCGCCCCGACTCTTGCTCATTCCTATCTCTGAGTTTACTGGTCGTCCTTCATCGCTTACCACCACACCCCACCACAACTTGTCCGATCTCGGCGTTCGTACTTCTTGGATATTTCCATTTGTCATTTCGCCAGGGGCGGAACTTATGTACCCGGGCACGCTTGCGTGACTCATACGCGAAGGGCGAGGGAGAAGAAAGAGAACGAGGAGAGGTGAAGGGGGTCTTTTTAATCTTTTCTCGTCACCACCTTTTATGCACTGCACAAGGAATCTACCAGAAGTAAGCTGTGTCTTCTTCACAGGGTCCATGATCTTAATGACTCCGCATTTGTATCCCAACGAGGGGTCACGTGGGTGGTGACACCATGACTCATTTAAGTCCCAATAGTGTGCGCTTAGGACTATTGCTACCCCAACTTAATGCCTTGTACAACTGAATTAGGCGGGCAGATAAGTTACCCCAACGGAAACAGCAGTTGCCGTGAGGGGCGCAAGCGATGACTCATTGGTTACGAGGCTAATCGAGTAAAAAGAGGTTAGGCAACATTCGATTATTGTGTCTGCAGGAGTTAGCAATAAACTCTCAAGTCTCTTATTTTAGGCATTTTAACCTGAATTACAACATGATGAAAATCAGTTTAAAATCGACATTTTGGGATTATTTTGCGGCTTACCTTAGCCACATAATTTAAACTACTGTAAATTCTGTTTCGCCACCGAAAGGCTCCAAAAATGCCCTTTTTTGAAGGTTTAGAATACAGCTGATTAACAAGGTGTGATAGGTTATATGCGTCCAACTCTGGTAGAGTTAAGGACATTTGAATTGCGGTCGTAGAATGTTTCGATGTGGCACTATCCAAATGTTCTGAGAATGACTATTGCTCACGGAGTGTGCACATCTGTGCAACTAGGTTTCCGAAGGTATAATTAACAGCCTTTTTGCAAGTGATCTGAGAGTTGATTAATTGTGTAGGGAGAAAATGGAATGCGACAAAAACGCACTTAATCACAACGTAATTCGTATAAGCATGAACATTTTGAACTGATGCAAAACAGAATCAAGGAGGTCGTTAGCTGGACGCAAACCTGGCATTTATCTTGCTACCCACTGTTCTTCGTTTAGTTTTATTTTGTTGCCGCTTAACAATAAAAATCTGCGTTTGCAGGGATGCGACTGTAGCTACTAATCGCTGTTACCCAACGAACGCAAACTCATTTTAGAAATTGACAAATAAAAATTCCCAAACAGACATTCTCTCAAATGAAATCATAAGTGTGCCGGTATAGTCATACGCCCCACCAAACAGGACCTCTTAATTAGAAATATACGAGGTTTCTTGTGAATGGTTGTTGCCAACACCTCTCAGTTGATTTGTTTTGTTCAGAAATGAACTACCTTGATGTCGCTTTATGAAATCCAACTGTTCTATCGCAGCCAATAAGGCTATGCATTTTCTGGTCTTATGAAATGCTTCTAGAAGTATTTACCTGACTGAAAAATTTCCTCATTTTTCGTGTCACGCAAGGGTCAGATATTTTGAGCTGTCCGAGTCCGTCACAAGAGGAAGGGTGGGCCACACTAGTGGATGATTAATTTTAGGGAGGCTCAAGCCCTGCACCGTTGATTTTATATTTCTAGTTTCATATGATTTAACTTCGCTGTGCTCTGCTTCACTTGTGTGTCTCAGTTAAGTAATTATTTAGCGTTAAACTTCAAGGTAGTGCCGCACATCTCCTAGGAGCAGTACCGTCCCAGCCACCAATGCCAGAGCGAGACCACGTTTCCCAGACAAGCGATTAATCTTGAGACTGAGAAATTGAGGCTACGATTGCTTGCGCAATTCCAGACACTTTATAATTTGACCATTTTATCTATTGAGTAATTCACAAAGGTGAAGCAAATCTTCATGCATGTGATATCACTGGAAAAACTTTGCAAGGACAATTTTACTTAAAAAGCTAATTTTTGCAAACTCCATAACATACCTGTGCTCTACAGTGCTGTGTTGTATTCAATATTGACGCACTTAACTTACGTTTTGTTAAAATAACAGGCCTGGTTCAATATTTTTCACCTTATTGCATAACTTCATGGAGTAGGAAATCGCGAAATGCCAGTTTCCCCAATTTCGTCATGTATAGGGGAATTTAAAATAGAAATCGATTCAAAGGTCAAGTATGGGATCGCGTTGTCGCATAATACCTCACAACCCTTCTCAACTGTCCCTAATTCACTGCAAGCTGGCGATGTTCTAAAGGCGAATGGAGCCATTAATCTTAGTTTAATATTGTTTCACTTGGCCTACATAGTTTCTAATAGGCAAGCTCTAACAATAAGAAAGTGCAGTTACCTTGGAAAACAACAACGCTGTTGACCAATCTACCGAAAACATACAAAAACAAACATCTTGGCGATTTCCCTCAATGTTGCTGTCAATGTTTTCCACGCTCTAATGAAGGCACTTTAGTTTTCGGCATGAGTGAATAATGAAGTGGCAAAAAACACCATTAGAGGTAATAACACATTTAATGCCGAAGATGAATTAACGATGTAAAAAATTGGGTTTCCTTCACGTTAAGAACCGGTAAAGTGTCCATTGGCTATCCCATCACTCTGCCTCGTTGACCAGCTAGTTATGATGAGCTGTCATGTGAGAGGATTTAAACCCATCGGACCGTGACAAACCGCCTACCAGAATGGTGGGACGGGGGTGGGAGGCAGAGAAGTGAGCTCAAATTGTGCCTGATGCAGCACCCCACCGACAATATCTTGCATAAATCGAGCACTCCGCAACCAAATTTCTGTCATGGTAATACTCTTCTCGGATTTGAAAATCATTTTGTTTAAACTTTTTATCGGTTTTCATTTCAACTTGCACGGAAGATGGCAGGAATGATTGAATATAGCTTTGACAGGGTGGAAAAGGCTGATTTTGGCTAACTGAAACCGGAATATCGCATTTATTTTCCTTTAGAATCGGAGCATTTTGTAGACATTAATTACTTGTGGCAAGCTATTGCAAATATTTTCAAAATGAACTGAAAAACTGCCAATGATTTATTAGTTATAAATCTTCTTGATCGAAAGATGTTGTTTTGGACCAAATTCCTAAAGGTGTCTCTACAATCGTTTTCAACTCACGTCGTTGAATGCTTCAAAAGAGGCAGCAAGCATAAATAAATGTTTTCTGGAAAAAGCCCGGTCGTCGTCGAGTTATTCAAAAACACCCGGAGCAAAATTAGCTGACTAATGTGTCGAAGATTTTTCGTTCTAATTAGGTTACAAGCGGTAGTGAATTTTCTGGTGACTTTTGTTTAAGTTATAATAAGGAAACGACAGATGATTTAATTGGCGTGAAGGGTAGCTCATGGCCGTATAAACGTTTGTATGAACAGCTATAACATGGAATTTTGGATTAGTAATGCATTGATGTGGATCGAAAAAAGTTTTCGTGGCTCCATAGGCCTCTTTAAATGATCCCTTAATCTTCAGGGGAGAGGTCCTTCAGACGTTACTGCCTTGATAAATTTCAAACATCAGAAGTTCATATGCTCGGCTTAGTAGTGACATGTAAATTTAAAAAAAAAAACTTAGTTTTTCTGAGTTGTTAATCAAAAAGCTACCACAAAGTAAAATATTGCATATCATGAACTTTCCTTGCTTGTGACTTGAGGAGCGACTTGCAGTAACAAGCACGACGGTTGCCTCGATTATTAGGCATTTCAACTAGGGTAATTTATTGAATTCCGCCAGTTCGGCATGTAAAAACATGACGAAACAGGGGATTTTGTTTTGGTCTTTTGTGCAGCTCAGGAAATCCAACTGCTTGTGTTTTTACCGCCTCTGGCGTAAGCTGACTGCTTTAAATTCTCCTAGGTTTAAAAACTCTTAGTATCGTAGCAACTACGTCAAACAGTGCAAATGCAAAGTCCGGCTTCACAATCGATAGACGGGGAAAAAGCATTCTACGCAAAACTAATGCACAATATGCTTGGATGTGTGTGACTTTATTTTCATTGCAAATCTCAAAAAGTGCACTTCCGAGAGTTTCCCAGAAAAGGTCACCGCAGTCGAGGAGCGAACGAATGGAGGCGAGGGTTGTAACACCTCTCGTGCACCTGCACACACGCCGACACACGCACATGCATGGTGGCATTTCGATGCGGCCCCGATGTAGTCACCAGGTGTGTGAGGCATCCTCCCCCCAACCCTAGCCACCCACCCACACCCCCTTCACCACGCTAATCCTCTGCTGAGTGGTGGCGGCATTGCGTCAGGTGTGAATCACGCTCCGTTAGGGAGAAAGATAAACAACGAAGTAGAGCTTGCGTCTGCCCTCCGGGTCCTGACAGACGCGTAGTAATTAATCACCGAAAGAGGACATATTAATCAAGCTGGGAGGGTGACAGACATGACCTGAGATAAACGGGCTAGGTTAGAAAACTAACAATCGCGCCATGGTCAGGCTGAAACAACGCGAATCAGTGATTCATATTCTGTTAAATACCCTCTAATCGACCTCGGGTATCTATCTCCAGGCTTAAACAAAAACAAAGTTACTTCGTCGCCCTAAAGACTGGCGAGTTAGCGGTAGCCACGTGCTATGCACTTAGCACAATCCTACACTTTCCGCTTGGGTAATGTTCCAGAATGTCCTATCTTATTCCAAGCACCAACGATTCATCCGGTTGGTGATGGCTTTACCAGGCCTAGGACGGTATTGCGCTATCTTTAACAGCGCGACCGGTTGATCAAAACATCTGTGATAAAGTAAAATACACAAAGGAACCTCTTAACTAATATCTGAAAATAAGGTACTTTATTCAGTTAGGTAATTTGACTTATCTGGAAAACAATTCACGTCCTTTACTGATTCGGGTTAAAGGTGTGTTATTAAATGGTATTCGCAGGTAATAGCTACTAACGATTGGGAACAAGCAATGCATGCAGTGTGTGGTAATCGGGAGCGATAAGGAATCTAACCTTCATAAAACGCTGGGTTTGACAAACACAGGAATGAAGTAAGGGATTAAGTCCTCGTCCTAATCCAAATAAATTTGTGATCAATTTTTAAGGGTAAAATGTTTGGGATAACAAGAGTAATGTCTCCACCATTACACAGGGCACTGAGACTTGTAAAGTAACGGCAATGAAAATTACTGTGTTGCGTTATGCTTCCCGATTTCAGTGCCCAAATTCAATCACATATTAAGTAGGCTCTGGTTCATCTGTGACGTGATAGCCGGTATAAATTATGCCACATTTAATGAATTTTAAGGCATTCGCTAGCCTCTGCTAATTGCAAAATATTTACTCTGAAGATTTTAATTCCGAAAAATATCCAAACAGCAGAATAGAAAATAACAAATTGTGTATTCATTTGAAAAGGGAGAGATGGCCGTTCGTTCGTGTTTTTTTCAACACACTATGTATCGACTCCAGTTGCTACAAAATATTTGATTCTACGCGGTTTCCTTTGAAACCGTAAAACAATGCGCTCTTTTGCCTTATTACTTGCAGGTGAATGGTGAGGATGTACAGAATGCAAGCCATGAAGAGGCGATGGAAGTCTTTCAACGAGCGCCCGACCCAGTCATCGTGGTGGAGGTCATGCGACGGCCCCAGACAAAGAACGCCACCTCCGCCCCACCTTCGGTATTCCCCACGCCACAAGTGGCAGGTGGGGGTGGATTGTGCGGCCCGGGCCAGGGCACGCCAGCAGACTCGAACAGCGAGATAAGCAGCGTTCTGTCCGGTAGACGAGGAAGTGCCACTCAGTCGGTCGGTGTGCAGACGGTGCTTAGTGCCGGAGAAATGGCCGCCTCTCTGGCGATAGCGGCTGCCTCCTTCGCACAGCAGGAGGCAAAGATGGCCCTGATGGGGGACATGAATCCCTACTGCATGGGCGTCATGTATGTAGCATCGTATTCACTGCTTTTCCAAACCCCTCTTCGCACTGGCTTCGACCACAAAACAGTGAGAGGTTTCCATTTCACAGAGTATGAGATACAAACCTTTTATTTTAACATAAAAACCGGAAACATAGATGGAGGTCATGACACCAACTATTTCAAATCTCGCCCTCTGCGCCAAAATTAATACGGAACCTTGACTGCGCTGAAAGTCATCCTCATCTCTTCAATAAAAAGCCCACACAGCGACGATTCAGATGTTGTTTATATTTTGGCCGTAGTAAACAGATACTGCTGCAACCAAATCTAACAAAATCACTCATTCCTAGTGTATTCGTTTGGTCCGAATCATCAAATACGACTGCCCGCGTGCCTTCGGCGTTTTTTCCTCCTGCTCTGTCTCCTCGACATGGTCACCTGGCTCATCGATTTTTTTTGTCACACGTACACACACGTTCAGACACAGGCAAACACAGAAGGGAGTGTTGATAGTTTTCAAGCTGTGTTTATCGCTTAAGCATTTGCACAGCCTGACAGCATTAGCTAACGGGTTAATTTTGAGTGGTATTGACATATGGACCACGTAGGCCAGGGTGGCTGGGACAATGAATTCGAGTGTAGTAAATCCAGCTTCAGACAGTAGATGAAAGTTCTGTAGCCTACAGCAATCACGGCACAGGATCAAAATGGTCTCAAAGCACTCCGGGAAACAAGGTTGAAGCTGCCCGGCTTTTGTAATGTCAATATGGTCCTGTGGCACTGGCATATTCTGGTCAGATTTTTTACATTTGGTGCCTACTGCGCCTTCCACAGGTGCAAGTTATGTTTGATACAGCTATAAAACACTGCAAAATCACATACAACAAAAAATTGACAAATTTCTGGATATTTATAACCAAACTACACTTGAGTCCTCATCCGGAAGCATTTAATGATGCCGTCAACTTCTGCCCGTCATTTAGAGTGCTTAAAGTGTAACACTTAAAGTTGCCTGTGCATGTGCGAATCTTCACTTCACAGTCTCTGGCAATTTTTCAACGGTTATTAGCACCTGGGCGAGAAAACGTTAATTCTTAATTTAGTGTCAGTGGAAAGACATATTTCATCCCCAAAGACCGCTCACAGCGTTTCACGCTTCGGCTGTCTGCTTCTCATGCTAGTTGTTAGAACAATTTTATTCGAATCTGGTACCTGATTAACCCAACAAATTTGCAGGCATTTTACAAAGTCAAACAGTCAAGTGTCAGGTGTTAACTTGTTACCAATTTGAGCGCCATTGCCAAGTAACGTCACTTGCTTGCGTATCACTATAGCGATCGGTGTTTTAAGGTTTCCGGTCCAACGACATCGCAACCCCGTTTGTTTTAAACACCAGAACAGAGGCCGTAAAAAAACATTCAAAGAGGACGGCCCGGGCATCCATCGTTAAAAGGGGTGCTGTTGAAGCCCCGCCATTTGAAGACAAACCAACGTTGTTAATAAAGCTAGGACTTTCCCTTCCTTAATTACCCACAAGCCAACTCTTAAAACTCTTTACTTGGAAAGTGTGATTTTTTTTTCAAACTCACTTCGACAAATGAATATGCATTTTGTCAAGTAGCTATGTTTGACCATGTAAATGTTTGTTGGAGAATAAGACAATATCACATTCGTTGAACCAGTTCTAGCTTTTTTACTTTGCCTGCCGATGGCATGTTGTACACTAACCTTTTCAAAAAAATTAGATATTAGGTGGTGACAATCCGTGAAGCCTTTTCTATTTAATATAAAGTCTTGTAATCTCAGTAAAATCAGCATACTGCTTCTGCTGCTAAAACAGCCCTGACTTACACCATAAAGGGAACGTTTGGTTTTTACTATATGCACATCATTAATTTAGCAGCATATCGTAGATGGGAAATCGGACAGTTGTGATTCCCCTCAGAGGCAGAATAACCTTTCGTTCTGACGCCTGGTCGTTTATTCAGCAGTAGGTGGAAAATTATGGGGGGAATAACACGTTTGGAGCCAAAAACCTAAAGGTCAGGGTGTGGTTACGTTTTAATCTGATCAAAGTGTCAGTCATCCCAATGGTGGGACTTTGTTTTCTGAGAAATAGCCAGATAGCTCTAATTACTGCAAAATTCTTAACTGAATTGCATAAAAGTACCTTCTCGCTATCGGCCTCGCTCATTTGGGATTTCACAGATTGCTTAGTGCACTTTTACTTGCAACAACCTAATCATGAGACAAGATATAGTAGAACAGATAAGTTCCTCGCCTTCTCGTCGAACATTTGTCAGAAACTGCTCTGTCCTGAAAAAAACTGATGAAAGGTTAGTCAATGAAAGGGCTAACTGACTCAACTGACACCCGTGATTATGAGGTCCTGGTCTAAACGCCACATGCTGCATCCAATGTTTTCAATCGCACGACTTATTTCAAATTATGTTAATCTTGACAAAAGTAGATACCCCAGAGGTCCAAGCTGCAAACATGGACTCCTATGGTAGCCCACTAATTTAGCGATATTTTGCTACTCAAATATGAAATTAGTTAATTAGCCTGATTTTTTTAGAAATGCAATTGTCTTGCTCAAAATTGCAATGTGCATCACCTCGATGAAACCAACTATTATGCGGCCAGTTACCTAGATTGGACATGAGATTGGACTAATTCTGTGTTTAAGTAAATTTCACGATCTAGTGTAAGCACAACGTAACGTTTCCCATTTTTCGTGTCGAACAGGCCCGGAAAACATCCCACTGATTACCTCGGGATTTCTGGTGCAGGCGACGGGGCCGAAGATGAGGATGAGAGTGAAGAAGAAGGTGACGGTGAGGGTGTTGATGATGCTGTCTTTGGAGCCGAGGAGGTTGGCTGTCTGGACTACATCTTAAAACGCTATCCATGCAACTCGAACGGTGTCCTACCACCCTTCACCCAGTCTAATCTTCTTCCCCAGCCAATCGATTCCGTCTACGCAAACTTTCCAGATAATCCGCATTCCTCCCCGGGAAACATTGTAGGCGGCGAATATTCATCCAATGGCTCAGATAAATGCTTTGTAAGTCCCTTATTAATAGACTCTTATTTTCGTCCTCGTAAGGAACTTTTGATGACATCGAATGCTTCAATAAGGCATTGTATGATTCTCAAATTTTAGACGGGTCAAAAAAAATTTAACCTGCTGCTGTGATTCAAGGCTTAAATGTATCTAATTATCACATGGTTTGTTTGATTAGGGTCTTAAAAACGCCGAATTTCGCATGCAAAACTTATTTTATTCAGAGACACAGCAACAGTACCAGTCCGTGGAAGTACCTACGCAGTTTGGTTTATTTTGTCGAGGGGACATTTTGATTGGATGTGCTTACACTTGTCGAAGGATCGTCTTAAGATCACGGGACCGCTGATTGGGGATGATCGATGAAAACAGTGGGTTTTTTTAATTTTACTGAGGAAACTCAATTTGAGATTTATCATTGTGAATCCAATCTATCCATAGGCATACGTTAGTAATTAGAACATCGGCGCTTTTGGGACGATTTCATTTAAGTAATTTATTATCTGAGAAACAGTATTTGCTAAACTGCCAATTATCGTCACAATTTCTTTACTTTTATAAAACACAAATTACGTTGTGTTAAAAACTCAAGTGGTTTGGTCCTGTAAACCAAATCTGTTTCTTCGTTTTGTTCGACACAATTGTACAACAATTTGTGATCTTGACGAAGACCATCCAACATGATTTGCTGTCGAGTGAGCAATCACCACCAACATCCCTGTCATTCGGGGTAAAAATCCCTGTCAGGGAAATCCCCAGCCTAATCATCAGTTTGATTATAAATTCTGTCTTGCAAATAGGGCTAAACAAGCCAGGTTATTTCAAAAGGTTTATGCATGACCCCACAACGCTTATACAAAGGAAGCATTGCTTGTCTAATTTTTCTGCTTTATTGTTGCAGCAACGCATAGCCGATGTGGCTATTTTGTCTAGGAATTGCCCGATATTGGGTTATCTTGTAGGTCAAATTGCCTTACTGGACCTTGTGAACCATTTTAAAATACTCAATTTAAGTCAAGAATCTGACAACACACAAAATTCCTCCTTTGGCTGCATTTTACCACTAAATTTATACTGACAGTACATAATAGTCATTAAATTCCTACTCAATGTTGTTGATTGGTTCTATGGATACAGACATGATAATTGATCTGCTAAATTTGGATCAACAGAAAATTTTTACTGACCGTAACTAAATGCGATGCACTAATGCTTAATTCAAGACCTCCATTTTATTCCAAATGAACACTTCTGTGACTTAGCCGAATGGATTACAAATTCTGATGTCGAAAACAATTATTTAATATCATTAAGATCTTGAATTCAGGATTCCTTTCCATGGTTTGAGTTTTCTTTGTTAGGTAGTTTGTTTTTGTGATTGGTGTATTGGTCGATGTTGGCTTTCACCTGTCCAGCTGTTCGTTTTTGTCCTTGTCCAACATACTTGGTAACGATTAGCTCTCCCCGTAAGTGATTATCGAGTTTCCACTAAATCATGTTTGCTCGTGGCAAAACTACACAGTAAAGGAATTGTTGGTGTTGTTAACATTTTTCTAAATGCATAATTGCATCCAAACGGTGTTGTCAATACGTCCACTTACCTCCCGATGCGCCGGCCAATTTCAGTGAGTGATGATTTTCCTAGGCTCTTTGGATATTTGCTTTTAACTGCAAAACTTGTGTCATAAACACGCGACTTCGAACCGTCTAGCCTGCACTGATGCATGACAGAATTACAGCGTATTCGCTGCCAGAACCACTAATTGGCTGTGAGCGCATTTTTGTTATTTGCGAGTGAATAGAAACCTTCCTGGTATATGCTGAACAAATCCACCCGACTGATGGAAATAGTCAAGAAAACTTCCAATGCAAACTCAGTGTTGTGTACGGTAATACCTCTCCCTTGTTGACTTAGAGTTTTGGATTTTCGGTTCGCGTAATGAAGGTGGAGTGCGCTCTGCTAACCAGCGGTAAGGAATTCTTGGGTATGCCAAGAGGCTGCAAAGTCCTTGATGTCCTCGATATTTGCTGCACGTCGACTACTCGTGTTCTTCATTTAATTTATTTTTTACGCCTTGTATACGACATCAACAACACTACCTCAAAATCACGTTAAGGTCGTAATTTGGAAGCTTACGTCCAGCCCAATTTCGACACGTTTAACACATCCACATAGTCGTGACATGAATTCTTTATGTGGTACACTTCAGTCTTGAGAATTAATTGTTAAGTAAAGACCCAAATAGTCTGTGGATACTAAAATGTACAAAATTTGTGATAAATTGATTTGAGCAGCAACTTGTAAGGTCAGATTATGCGGTAACGATTACAAATATTCAGATAGGCGAGTTCAGCGGTGCAAAGTTCAAGAAATTTAAGGCGTAAAGCAGGCGTCAGACCAAGTGAGTAGGCTTGGTGAGGTGAATTGAAACCTTCTGAGGAATCTGGCCCTTACTTTGCGGACTTTACCGACCATATTTTAATGTTATGCCAGGTAAATTCGTTCGTGTAAAAATTAAACGAAATTTTTGGTTTAAATTCCGTTCTTTATTCTCGACCAAGGCTTAATTTTGCATGCATGCAATGGTAGGATGTCAAAGGGCTCTATGATGATTGAAAAACACCTGAATAATTTCCGATTACTTTTTTATTATTAAAAGCTTCTTTCATTTAAAGCAGCAAACTCAGTTGACACCAAATGTCAAAATGACGTGTTGGCTACCCATTCTAAGACTCTTTTCATGTAGGCATACATTCCAATTCTGGAATGGATATATGTTATGCTTAAGTTCCTCTCAGACAATATCAATCCGGCGTGAGAGCTTTTCTTGGAGAAAGGTGAATTCGAAAATTTCGGGTTCCGTTGTTTTATCAATAGCTGCACGTTATTAAGGCGTAAGTTCTTTTCTCATCTGGTCAGTTCTTACGCTAGGAGGTAATTTTTGATTAAGCAGGATCACAATGACCTGGAATAGCCATTATTCATTCTAATTTGATCCAAGGGCAATAGCCAACATTGCGAATCGAATCGGATGCGCCTCATAATCATTCACAAAGAATGAGGTCGGTATTGGAGTTAAAGTGGTTTTTGTTTTAACTATAACTGCAACATAATACTTAACCATCACTTGTACTAGCACTTTTTTGTTCAAACTTTGCAGGAGGTCATACTGCAGAAGCAATCGGTGACGGACAAGTTCGGATTGACCCTGTGTTACCGTCCCAGTGAAGTTCAGCAAAACGTCACTGAAGTCTACATCAGTGAGGTGGGTTTTCTCATTTATGCGTTATAGTTCACTTATTTCGTCACTACAATTAAAGGAATTTTCCATTTCAAGAAGATAGAATAACCTCAAAGGTTATTTTCGTCTTCCATGGTGCAGCCCATTTATTTTGGTTGTGACTTTAATTCAGTGCAGCAAGGAAGCAAACAGGATAGCTCCGTGGCCATTTTAGTGAACTATTCCATTGGCCACATGGGCGAGTGGTGTCATGATATGTTAAAAAGCACTTTATGCGAGCATTCAATAGGGTTTCAACGTCGATTTCCTAATTGTTGCACGTTTGTATATAAAAGCCTGGCACCCTCCAAAAACCTCTACGTCACGTCACCTACACGTGTCCTGCAGACTTGTGACGCAAAATCTTTTTGACGTGTGGCTGCACACAAACATACCTGCATACAAACGCACTCGCGAAACCACAGGCCTGCGAAGTATCAATGAATAGATCAAGGCCTTTGCACGCGACTGTTCTCTCAGAGTAGGCCATGTAGACACTGGCACAGTTTGTTTAGACGAGCCAACGTAAACTTTACTTGCCCACAATAGGATTTGAAGGTTTCTTAAGCCACTAGTCGTTAAATTTACAGACTTATTTAAACTTCAGTTGCCAACTCGTTAATATACAGACCTATTCAGTCACTATCTTAAAGCTGTCTAAAGTCAGTTTATCGGAAATATGTGCTCTGACTTTTTGAGGTTGTATTCTGATTCTGTAGGGTTTCTACAGTTAGTCGATCTAGCTTCGCCATCTAGTGTAGTGTATGGTTCTGATGGTATCGTTTAATAAGGCCTTTAGCTGTTTTGGCATATTCTCTAATATTTGATTTTGTGGGATCCCTATGCCGACGGTGGCTTCATCGAATGACAACGTAGACTCGTTTCCCTCCCCTTTACAATTGCATGATCCCCTATGACAGAATCCACTGCAAACATAATTCTGCAGGAGGACCATTAGGGATCCAAACCATGCATACAGAATGCACATTTAATCATTTTCAAACTCCTAACAGGATTTTCTGCATGTCTTGTCAGCTCGTAAAATGGTATTTTAAATTTTTATTTCACAAATACCGGAGGCTCATCTGCTAGAATTGCTACTTACTTTGTCCTGAATTTAAATGCGTGTAACGTTTTGGGTAAATTCTTTACCATTTTGGAGTTTTTTTGCGTCGCATGTGTATGATGGGGTCTGATTTATGTCTCAGCAGCGATTCTCCCTGCATTAAGTGGTTATGAAACAAACTTTCAGAAAGGATTTACCAAAAACTAATGAGTTACGTGGGTGCACCTGCCTTAGTGAGTAGGAAGCGTCATGTAAGTTTAGGCATCATCTGACTGTTTGTTTATAAGTATTGGTTACCTTTTTAAATGCGGTAAAAAGACTTAAATCTAGGCAAAATACATGCCTCTATTCATTGGAAAGTCATTTGAAATTGCTTAAAGTATAACCCCACATTAAGGGTAGAATATGTCCTACCTTTATTCCATAATAATTAGGGTGCTATTACAACGTACCGGAGCGTAAATCACGTCAACGGATTCGCTTATTAATGCTTGTTTATAAAATACTCTCAACACAAAAATTGAATTCCATCATCATACTGCAAAAGTATTCTGCCTGCTTCATACAGTTGTAGTTAGCTGCACTAATTTACTTTGGCCTATCATGTCGCAATTTATTTTGTACAATGTACAATTATTTACCTTTGTACAAGTCAATAAGACGGGATAGGTTTCCATGTTTTTCAGTCGCCCAAATCACAAAAATCAGCTTACCCTCATACTTTGCTTACAAAAGCTGTGAAGTTCGTCAACTTGCTCAATTTCCTACACCCTGCATGCCAACTTTATCCACGCATAAAGGAAACCACCTACTTTACAGTAGCTTACTAAACTTTTTTCAGAAAGTAGACATTTTGACCGATCCTCCGATTGCATGGCAACTGGTCCCTTCCAGAATTCCAAATCACCCCGTTTCATTTACGGGGTGCCTCAAAGTGAACCATCCCTATGAATACTAGTACCCATCCTGGAATTTGGTTTGTGTCACAACTGCTTCGTGATTTCCTTTTGAACCACTAGTGGCAGAAGCAAAAGGTTAATCACCAAGCTTACGGGAGTTACTACCCGTTCAGGTGGCTGACATTTCAGTTCTCTTAAGGTGGCGAACAACTCCACACACACCGATTCACATAAATTCTTTATTAAGGAAGGTAAAAATCACCACACTAAGAATTGATTTGCTTACGATTAGGAGAAAAGTTATTTGGCACACCATTAACTAAGGAAATCAAACCATTGGAGTAAATTGCTATTCCTTTAATTCTAAAGTAACTTTGATAGAGCAAAGTACAATTGCATGCTAGCCAGCTGATAGTCAGTGATTTGTTTTCAATCAAATGTGCTCAATGTAACTAAACGGTACCCTCAATCGTCAACACAAACCTACTAAGTGACTATTTGGGATATTTCTGGGATGAAGGTGGTGGGGCTTGATAAGTAGGAAAGATGATTATCTTTGTGAACAGTTGTTCGTTCTCTGTCCTGTGTTTGTGCCTGAAAACCTGAGTCATGTAAGTTGTGAGGGAATGCGTGTGTATGCCTACGTCACTTTAGGGGATGGCCGGAACTGGTAGCTGATGATGATTCACTCAACTCTCCCACCCGCCTTTTTCTCTCCTGCCTCCTTTCCAACCAAACCACGTCCACGCACATGAACCATGAACGTGGACCTATGTTTAAAAGGTAGTAGAGGCATAATCACAACAGTACCTCCAAGAACGCAGGTGGATCAACATAACCCGAGGCCTTTGGGCTGCATTTAGGAAAAACGATGAATTAGCTTCTTCATTGAGCCTTTTAGTATTTTAAAACGGTGTATGGAAGGATTTAGGGGGGCTAGCAAGTTGCATTTGCTCACTTGAGTTTCAAAAAGTCTTGTTTTTTGTGCCACCATGCCAAATGTTCTGCATGTTTGGTTTAGAATGATGGATCCTAAGGTTATTTATTTATTTAAACGTATCTCACATGCTCACACCTACATAATGATTTATGTACTTTACTGCGGGCACTGTAACGTGTCACTGCAGTGTCGAGGCAACATGTCTAAATATTGGATCCCACTTTATCAGCTAGGAATTACGTACAATGCACTTAGGAGCTCGCAAAGTGGAACTACATTCTAAGGTTCTCCAATTTTTAATTAGGAAAACTTTTATAGCTAATAGACATAAGAAGGCTTCCAAAAAGTACCCTCTATGGCCAAACAAGCATTAGTGAGTAGTACTGAGGAGACCTTCTCCTTACCTCATAACAGTCAAGTCACAATCACTTCGGTTGACCTTCTTCAGTTGACGTTGCCTAATTTATTATAATGATATAAACTCATCCTTGCTCTTTCAATGAGTCCCACCACTGCTGTACCAAATATTCATTTATCCTCATAAGAGTCAGAGTTATTACCAGTGAACCGTAATTGTCATCGATGTAATGTATTAGTCATAGAGATTTACATATTCCGCAGAAAAATGTAAGTACAATTAGGGTCATGTTTATTCTCAAAATAATAATTCTCATAACCCTCAAGTAAGTTGACTGGAAAAAGGCCTTAAGAGTATAATAGTACCAAACCCCTTTCGTCCTGAACGAACAGTATGGCCACTTGATCCGACAACGACTGGTACCGACTTTTGCAGGCATTAAGCACAAAGCATTCGTACTGGTCCAGCGCAGATCACCAGCCATGCTAGAGATCGAGTGAAGTTAATTCTGTAATTACAAACTTGGACATTTTATTTTTCTCAAATTTAGGCACCGAGCAACAGAGATGATTCTTAAAGTAATCCCCAACCGGAAATCGATGAATTTATAACAAAGACGACGCTTAGATGGTCCATATAAAGACAAAAAAGTCAAAGATGTGCTGCAAAATATTTTTGCTAAAGTACAAAATAGAAGAGACAATAAGGAGATACCTGTCTGTGTGGTATTATGTAGATATTAAGATCTCTATTACTGTCTATATAGTGCTACAGTGAGTTTTTGGAAGCGGACGGACCTTGTTTTAATTCACGTTTCGACAGCAATGCCTATTCATTTAGATAATTCCTAAGACTACAATACAGTCTTGTTCTTCATTCAAATGAGTTATCGCTGGGATCAACTATACAAAACCTTCCAATTATTCAGGTTTAAGTAATGTTTAAAACATTTTCGATCAAATATCGTTGATTATTTTTCTGTTTGCTATGTAATGGACCATGGCATAATGTTCGGTTAGAAAAAAATCATCTATACCGTTGCAGAAAGTATAGCATTATTCTCAATTCTAGAGAGCTTTCATCTGTTCATACGCAATTAATTTAACTGTTCACGGCAAATTCAGTGCAAGTGGATTAAGTCAAAGCAGTTATTTGAATTGAGTTGCAGCTAATGACGTTTAAATTATTTGAAGCATATTCGGAAATCCTCCTCCCGGTGCGAATGCGTCTGAGATATGACCAGCACTGATTGAATGTAAATAATATAATCCCGTTTTATTGTGCCGTTCTCTTCAAATTCAGTTTGTAAGGTTACTTGGAAAATAATAGAAAGAATTTTGAAGGAATTCTTTTAGCTTGCTCTTAAAAAATTGATCATAATATAAAAGAGTTCTAAAACAGTAATATTTCTGACTAGTGAATGATTTACGTACACATCTTCTCATGGGTTCTCACTTGCACAACTTCTGCATTTCCAAGTCAGGGCTTATACAAGGATAAATCTTCCATTTAGCGGAACTCAAGGGAGATAAGCTATAAGGAACAGTTTGAGCCTGATGTCTGTGCCTAACTTTACTGCAGGGGTGCTTTACTAACGAATAACCAGGTTATTGCATTGTGACAGCGCAGTGCACACACGACGGAACACCCTAGAAATGAATTGCTGCAGCTTGACCCCATCCTTGTTATTTACTTTATTTGGTACTTCTGAATTTATAACGCATCCACTGGTGAATAAAATTAGCCTGGGAAAATGCAAATAATATGAATGATAGGTATGTTTTTTTTTAACTAAAAGACACCACGGTGAGCCTCAAATGCAGTTTTTAATGCAACTCAATTGTCCGCATCCCCTCATAGATATGCTCTGACTGTTGCAAAACATTTGTAGGCAGGAATTTTCTTGCTAGAAATGTGTGAGAAGGTCAGGTGATTTGAAGTTCTTCTTCTCATTACTAATGAGCTACGGTATTCTCAACCAGCATTTTTTCAGTCTACCGAGTAAAAATATATGGGACCAGCTAGGCCAACTTGACTATCACGAACACTGTCTAGCATAAGTATCGCCAAAACGTTTCTTTTGACGGATGGCATAACTCTGCAACCCAAACATCCAGTGGTAAACAGCAGAACATCTTTCATGGAGTGATTAGGCGCTCCTTGGCATTCCATTAAGACGTTGTTTGCCACGCTTATGACTCAGGCCGCAACCCTTTCATTCAACCTGCGCCCGCTTTACTAATGCTGCTGTTAGACGGAATAATTAATGTTCGCTCTCATCTCGTGACAATTTTCAACATTTTCAGGACCTTTCGTACAAGTGTTGAGTTTCTTTTTCATTACATTGGCAGATTTTCACCAATTTTGTGAGCATTGAAAATCACGCTGGTTGTTTTTTTTTTGATCGTGTACAATGCTACTTAAAAAATTGTCGCGTTCAGTACTGCGGTCTAGTAACTCAGCGAAAGTGGTGCGGCTGGGCATACTTTAAGATGCTCGTAACTGAAAGGCTAACCTACTTGAAAACACCAACATCCACATTGTACTTAAATCCTCCGCTCGTGTGGTTTGTCGAACTTATCAAGAAAGTTATGTTAGCTTTCCTGTTGCTCGGGATGCATGAAACACGTTGGCACTTGCAAATACCAGTTCTGCGCACACTGTGACTCATTTAACCTTTCCGAGACCGGGAGATGATGCATGCTGTGCAATGCCACAAGGTCCCGACCTTGTGCCTGGTTCAAATGCACCAAACGCTTCTGACACGCGCATCAAATGTCCCGAAGAATTACGAGATTTATGTGACATTTCAATGATTGTTCTTTGTGCTAATGGTCAATAATTGCAGTCCGAAAGCATGCAACACGACATGTTTAATGCCAAAATTAGATTGTTCGCTTGATGCCTGGTAAACAATACAAGGCCATCAACGGATCAATGCTAAGCACCTTTTTCTTCTTTATTTTAAATACTCATGAATAAACTTTCTCCTGTCGACCATCTATTTTTTCATAATCATCTCTTCTTCTGGTATTATTTGATCAAAATTCCATCCAGTTGCCTATTTTTGAGAAAGAATTTTTAAATAACAAGAATCTTACTGTGAATAGGATAAACTTACACTCCCAGGAAGTGCCATGAGGAAAAAAATCTGATTTAAAATGATTTGTGCATATGCAAAGTGATCTCCGTGTATTCCTTCGAAATGTTGTGAATTAAGAAAAGGACTTCATCTTCATATGGCAATAGCATTTGCTTAGTCAAACTCCGAGGCGAATTCCTTTATTTAAAGACCCTTGGTGATCTCGACAAAAAAATTTGCCCCAAGAATGGCATTTTGTGGTGTGGCTAAAAAACCAAGCCATCACAAGATGACTGCGAAAGCGTTTTTGTTCTTTATTCACGAAAATGCACCATTACAGAGCTGAAATGCTTTTCGATTGAATTGGTTTGTTGAATGCCGTGGACCTAAAACCAACAGAAGGATTTAAATCAATTACAACATTACATTACAGGTTTATGGGCCCTATTTCCCGTTTTTGTGATCACCGGAACCCTATATCCGCTCAAAAGTAGGCTAAACATTACTCGCGCTTCCATCAACTTTGGGGAGATGGTGTGAATTTTATTACTCCAGGAGTGGTAAAAGTATTTACATTTTATTTTCCGGTCGCCGCCAAACGCGACCATGAAATATTTAGACGCAATGAAATAGTCTCGTGCTCGTTGTTAATTATCTTTATGAACTTAGCTGTTGCAAATAAGGGACTAGAAATTCATTTTGAGGTTAAGATTTTCTGTTATGAAAACCTCTTTATAATTATAAATCATTGTTCTTTTTCTTATCCCAAGCAAATGACAGTAAATACTTAATCGAATGGTCAGTATGGCGGTTTTGGACTGATGTTTTTCGTTACAAATACTGTTGCAAGATAATTGCCCATAAATGTGTCGAATCCATGCAAATGCGGAATTCTACTTTATATTTGGCGTGCAACTTAAAGGATACTTTTGAAGGTTAACGAGAGTGGAGACAGTTAGAGGCGTGCAAGTTGTAGCAAAGTTAAGCCTCTGTGGATTTTCATATGCCTTCATGGAAGATTATTTGACGTCTGTATATCCGCAGATTGAGCAAGGAAGCGTCGCACACCGGTCAGGTCAAGTAATGCTGGGCGACCGGCTTCTCAAAATCGGTGATCAGGAAATTACCACACGGGAACATGTGGTGGACCTCTTTCTTGGCTGTGGTCTGTGCGCTAAAATTACCCTTCTAAGGCAGACACCGTGGAAAGTGCTGCCTGGCCGTCTGCAACCGCCCTACCCCGGAAATCCTTACCCCGACTCGACTCTCGACATTGGTCTCACCAACACTGCATACGCCCACCTACCGGTAGGTTTTTTTCCATTTTTCCCCAGTTTCAGTGGAATGCCATCAACATTCCTTCAGATGACCACTAACAATTAGCACCAATAAGGCCTAATGTGGTATCGCAAATTCTGGCAGTTACCTTTGAATTATATTCTCCTTTCTTAAAGTAAGTAGGCGAAGGGCATAGTTAAAAAATGACAAGGACACTGACCACCAAGTAACGGTAGTTTCCGAAACCCAGGTGGCCATACTTTACTGGCAATTTTGGATAGCTAGTTCCGTAATTTCTGTTCACTCAAGGGTGAGTTAAATGTGGGAGTGTAGCATACCCTTGAATCGGCCAAGTAGTCTTATTGATGCATACTCTCATCGACCAATCTAGTATCAATACGACTTTTCCTTTAAGTAAACATAATGAAACCACTCACGTTGATTACATCTTTCAAATTTGAACTAACTAAACTTTAAAAAAATATATCGGTGCCACGGAGCAACCGTCTGCCATGGCTTTTAATATCATAAAACGCGGATAATGATAATTCATAGAATGTAGATAAGATAAAAATGTAGTTGTTCATCTCTGTGTTGGAAGACCTAAAAACTTTATTTCTGTGTGGCAACTTTACTGATAGTATTCTCGTTTTTCGCTAACAGGTTTGATGCACTGATTTTAGAGGCACCCAGTTTTTTTAGCTTATGAAAAGAACCTTGAACAGTGAACTTGGCTTGCTGCTCTAGCAAAATTGTCAAACAAAGCCAAGCATGCAGGGTGTTGACCAAGCCAAACAATCCACCAAGAATGCCGCAATTATGCATGACTCATTAACAAAACATGTGGCTTGTGAGCATGCATCCACGTGTATCTGATTGCCGAAGTGATAGGCTGATTCGTCAGCGCAGGTGTTGATAATAATAATAATAATAACATAATAAAAAATGAACATGCACTGATTGCGTGCGAACACCAACAACCGATCAAAATTCATGGCATGTGCCAAAAGTTGAAACTTAGTATCCAAAGCAAAGAATACATTTAAAGACATAAAAGACACCAATAATTCAAAGTGAATTCCAATGCATTCCCAACGGACATCGAAATTTTGTTGCAGTACAACGGGGAAGTTAGATGTAAAATGTGTATTAATAAAGTGAAAAGCCTCCTTTGGCTATCAACCTGGCAAAGTTGATTTTCCTTCAGGCACTAATTAAGAATCTAATACATTTCGCAAAAGTTTTCAAATAATTTTTTTGGGAAATATTCTTTTCTTCCAATTTCTTGCAAATTTACCCCAATTCTAAATTTTTCCGATTAATTATATTGAGCATCGGACTATTTGTACAAGAATGTGATGGTTTTAATGCGCCATACAGTCTCTTATCCAGTCAACAATGGAAAACCAGACTCTGTCCAATGAGTAGCGATCGTGAGCCGTTTGATAATAGATCATTGAAAATGCAGACGCCTGGATCTCTGACATGACGACTGATCACCGACATGATCAATCACTCTTGAATTAACCAAGAAAAGTTGTAAAGTGAAACTCCTGTAAGGATATTCCATCAGAATGTTCAACATGGGACACAGGAAACTTTCGAAGTCAGGGAGTAAGACAGGGGGTTTAAAGTGCCGATCACAACTCGAGGTGGTTGAAAGTGAAGTTGCACAGTAAAAAATCTAGCCGTTGATCCAAACTTCAAGCGATTTCCACAGAATCTTGAGTTCGTTTTCTGTCAATAGTGAAGTGCTTGTCTGTACTTTGCAAAACATTAAAGATGCTGTCGTGAAGTGCTTCCAGAGGCTTTCAGACGCCATCGATGTGAACGAAACGACATGGAATAGCAGGTAGAATTGGCTAAATTCGGATCAGACGTGGAGATACGCTAGGTCAACGAGGCACATTCTCCATCATGAAGTCTTTCAGTTTACCTACGTAGGATTCAATAGAGATTTCAACAATATCACCAGAATCGGCAGTCACATCACCTGAGAGGCACAAAATTATTTTTAGAACAAGTTCCAGTGGAGCGGAATTGATGCCTTTCTTCACGGTATCATGGTTACCGAAGAGGTCCAGGGTTTATACGCTTTACCAGTTAGTCAATATGGCCATAGAAACAATGGGTGCTATTCATTGGAGATATATTACTTCAACAAATCCATTGGCACCGGGATATTTGAACGTATTCCAAGTCTTTTACTTCCATGAAAACGCTTTAGACCCCGAAAAAAACATGATACAAACTGCGCGCCGAAATTCGGAGAAGATGGGATTGGGGAGTGTGAAAATCACCATCCAAGATTTGATAAACGCGCGATTAGGTGTTTCGGTCACAGTGCCTTGACTTTTAACCCCTATGAGTCGATGTGTGAAGCGATTCACACAAGTGAGCACGTAGGTGAATCCACTAGATGGAAGAAGAGGTCAAATAATAGGTACGTGTATGTCAAAAACACTCGTCTAGGAGAGGAAAATGGCATAAGGCTAATTTATCGTGTCTGGAGACTTTTTTGCGTTGGTACTGGACACAGAGGTTGGTCCATATGCAGGCGTCTTTGCAAATGATAGATTAGGCAAAACGGCCAGTTATCAAACCCATTGTAGAGCAAATGTCCGAATGTAACAGGTAGTAGAGAATTTAAGACACTTAGTTTTTATTTGAGAAAAGACAAAAGAACAGTATTCTCGCACATCATTTTGTTGAACAGTGGAAAATTGACAGCTTAGGATTCACAAATCACACACTTGTGCCCCTACCAACTGCTCTGAATCGACAAGGAAAGTTAACGAGTGAGAAACTTGTGACCTGGAGACAGTACCAGAGGCAGCTATGAAGCAACCAGGGTTCCATGGGTTTGTATGGTGAATACTGCCCAGGTAGTTTCCAAAAGCCTTGAACCAAGCTTTTATGATCAGTAAATAGTGTATATTCACGCCTTTCCAGTTGCCGATGGAAGTATTTCACAACAAGGCAACTCAGCAACGGTTCTTGTGAAAAGATTCTGTAACGGGCCTGGACAGGCTGAAGTTCATTAGAAAAGCTTAAAACTGACCCTGAACAACCATCAAACACCGCGTGTAGTAGGACGACGACAACGCCATGAAATAAATATATTTTGATGATACATTTTGCGTCGTTTGTAAAATTATACACTTTTATAAAATTCCGTATCATTACTGGTCGCCTGAAATTAGATTTCGGACTCGGCGGTAATGTTTGTTTTATAGGGATCCCGTAACGGTGGATCAGTTAAACGTGTAAACTTGCAACGACACGTGGTGTAAAAAGTAAATGTCAGGTATCAAAATCGAAAAAATCACTGGCACGAGCAACTCTTCATTAACAATTACATTTTCATTGAGAGATAACACTTTGTCAGCTGAGGCGCATTTTTCTGCGGAAATCCACATTGTTGATGTCAAAACCACAAACCCGGCTCTACCAAAGTCATTAAGACGATTAAAGTCTTGTTGTAAATCAGGTACATGTTAATCGTGTTTTTTGGTGGAATGAAGGACTTCGTCGACCACCAAAAATTGAATAGTTGAAATGTATTTGCTACCTTGTGCTTAACAAAAGAAATCTTCACAAATTCAGTTAATCCGAATGTATTAATGTATAATTCATAACAGATTGTAATTAGTTTTTGCAGAGTTTGGAATAAATAGCAAGTGATTGAGTGACAGAGGTCGTCAAGCGTTTCTGGTATTTCACTACGCTAAAATACATGTTCCTTTTGTCCTAAACTTTAGGATCAAGATTCTGGCATGGGTAGGACGACGGATGACAGTGTGCGAACAGAGGAGAGTTCCGAACAGGCAAGTCTTTTTCTATAGGGCATTTCTTTTCACTTTCCTTGCTTACTCGCATGATATTCCGTGAAAACCTGGGCTGCGATTTAGTGTTTGTGACCTCTTAGAATTGCATCTATATGACTGATTTATAGTAAGAACCAGTGAAAGGTGCCTTGTTTACTACGGTGACTAAGGTGACGTTTGCGTGTTTTCCTTAAATTCCATCATACCTGTGTTCTTGTACTGGACAGAGTGGTATTGGTTGCGTTTTTATCTACTGTGAGCAAAGCAGTTACTATAGTCACTGTTTCCTTCTTATTTTTGTGGTCAAGCCGTGTTGGGGATAAATTTAGTTTCGCTGTCAACTTCAAAACAATTAAAATGCCGTCGATACTTTTGACTGTTAAGCACTCTAAACTGAACATTTCGTAACATTTACATTAAAGTATAGCAATCTAATGGTGCTGATTTTTACTGATTGTGAAGTTGATGGATGCCGACTGCAAGAAGGGTCCCGTGTGTTTCAACGAATTAGGATGCTCTTGATCTGTTTTGTGTTGACGACATTGGCAACATTTTGTTCAGCAGACAGCACACTCAAGGGATCCCTGGTGCTATGCGTTTAGAAAAATTTTCGTTTCGTTCAAGTCATTGATATTCACGCCTCCAAGACTAAATAACGTTGGTTGCTTCGGGTTTTTCAAACTGAGAAAAGTTAGCACTCTGGTTTATCAAGTCCTACAGGGTGACTTCAATTTGAGGTGCCTACATGGGAGTGAACATTTGGTAGAAGAGGAATAAAATTTAATAGGCTGAATTATGAACATAAAAATCTCCAAGAATAAGCTGTGTTAGATGGTAATTCAAACATCTTTCAAATTAATTACAAATTTTCAAAGTGTGTGCCGCCTGTGACGCAGCACATCAATTCGATTATGGGGTTCGTGCTACACTCGTTGAGGTATTTCATGCCTAACGGTCGTCAGAACCTCCATGATTTTCCTGAAGTCCTTCAATACATGGAGGAATGGGGTGACATGGATCAGTCTCATCAGATAACCCCACCGAACGAAGTCCCACGTTGTCAAGTAAGATGAGCTTGAAGTTATTTCAAGAAAATTAAGTCTTCTGATCCAATATCCAGGCAGATTCATATTTTAAGAATGTAATGAAGTTAAGACATACCAATAAAGTCCCAGACAATTTAATGGGGTAGTCTACGTCATTCGGTAATAAAATTACGTCTAATTTTGAAGACATCTTGTACTATGCAGGTGGCAAAATAAAAAGCACAGATATCGTTGCTGCTCGTATGGGGCAACGACAACACCCCAATGGTTTATGTAACAAAATTAGCACAAACTATATTAGTATTCTTGCTTGTCTCTTTTATAACGCACTATACAGCCGAGGCTGAAACTATGGTTAAATAGCATTCAACTAACTTCCTTTCATCGTCCGTATTTTACTGAGATTATTATGTATCAACTTCATTCGAGAGGTGATTCTGTCCTATATCCGAAATTTGGCATTTTGGTTGCCTGCTATATTTTGTAGTCCAACGAAATTGGCAGCTGTCAAAATCAGAAACATTCAGAAAACTTAATTTTGCAGGGCAAAACGTATTATGAATTATGAAGGACACATTAAGTCTAAGCTAAATCGTTTAGCATGTTTGCTAGGGTCACTTGTGAAAGCGAAGGAGTCGCGGATTCAGCAGATGTGATTTATTCACCTCCCTTCATCATAATTCCGTGTTACTTGCAGCCACCTAACACCACTTATCTGAAGTTCGAAATAGAATTTTTAATATTAGCATGTCTAGATGTCAAGTATATACAATTTTCACTAATACTAACGTGTGCATTTATCGTAATCAAGTGAATGAACTGTATGCATTTTCCATTTTGTGTATAATTGATTTGTTGCTCTTGGAAACTGATTTGTAGATGAATTTGTCAGCCTATTACATGTCCGTGCTACAGCCCTGCCCATTTGAAAATCATGAAGCAATTTAACCTTCCATTACAGCTGTTAAATACGTTTCCAGTTAAAGCAGGTTTTTGTACGGACCCTCCTGTGGCGAGGCGCAACATACCAATTGGATTTGAAAATTTGTCCAAAATATTTTAAAATATTTCAAGTTTATGAACCTAGACAGCTGGCCTCGTTCTAGAGTTTTATTATTGGCGCCGCCTATCCCGTAGCCATCGCTTTTTTGACCCAAGGAAAATTCGCGTCAAAAATGATCACTCTTTTTTGCGTCTGACTCCCAACAAACTAGCCCAATCAGACAACTCCATGCCACACAACTCTTAAGGCGCAAACGAATCTTGCCAAGTCAAACAAAAGCCTTCATTCGCTGGTGCTTAACACATTTTAGAATCAGTAAATTGACGTTGAGCATTACCAGATCTGTCTAATGCATGAATTTGAGAAGTTAGCTGCTTCACTTGATGTCGTATCAATATTTCAGCATTATGGTCGAATGAGACAATGTAACCTTTTTAAGTCTAGGTTTTAGACGTTGCTATAAAACAAGTTTTTATAGGTCGACGAAATAGAGATATTGTCCGTAGAATATTTTTTGTGGTACGTTGCAATTGAGGCAGTGAATCTGAAATGGAAGTAGGGCATGCCAGATGAGGATAACAATTAAACCATTGAGGGGTGGAACATCGCGGAGATTCTATTTGGAAAGGTGTTAGCTCATAAGAATCGAGATTAAGGTGGGCACTTGTTGAGGTCACTACATTCCCGATTACAGAAAGGTTTGATCACGAGCTCTGCATAATTACACCCCTCATTCAAACACAAGTTCACAGCACTACCTTTTTATAACACTCATGGTATAACCACCAGGTCACCACCCGTAACTGCTATATAGATCACGCTTGTTAATGAAACCTAGAATGTGCAAATAGCGTTTGCATGATAATTTGCTCGTGTTTGCACAGTTACGAGAACGCCTCTTCGGGAATTTTCGCTACAGGAAACAGTTCTGAAGCGTGTCTGGCAATGCGCCCATGTTCAGAACAATTTTTCACAGCGTAAAATTAAAACGATGCATGGGGAGGTCTGAAATAAGAAGAGATTTCGCTCCAAAAAAGTTTGATTGGTGCTAACAAATTAACTGTTTTTTTTGAAGGAGGGAGAAGAACACAAGTTGATGAATAGTGTTCCAGTCTCATGGCCTCTCATGGATCCTAATGCAGGCAACCTCGCTCAAGCAGCAGCCTTCCTAGCTTCGGGGAAAAGTCACGTTCTGGACGAGGAGCTTATTCAACTGAGTCAACTGATGCAATCGCTCGCTCTGCACTGTCACAACCTTGCCTATGTGAAAATGTGCGGTGGTTTAAGTGCCGAGGGCAGTCTACAATTGCCGAAGGAGGGGGAAGAGGGTGAAGGGGTCGGAGGGGTGGTGGATGCGACCAACTCGCCGAATAAGACTAGGCAAACTCCCAGAATGGGACTTGGAGCAGCCTCTTCCGCACATAAATCATCGTCCACCTCTGGCCTTCCTCCAAAAAGTGGCAGAGGTAACTCGAAAACTAAAGGCACGTTTTTCTTAAATATGACCTCCTCTCCAACTCTCGTTATCGATTAAAATTGGCACATTACCCAACAATTTCGAGGGCCTATCCGAATGACTTGAACGTGCCGCTTGTTTGCTTTGCATTAAAATTCCGCCTCGGCGATAGACAGGAAGCGAGAGGTCTTTCTTTGAAAGGCAGAAAGTAGTTGTCCACTGTTATTGAAGAAAGGTCGTTACTGCGCACAAGCTGTACAGATAGGCAGAATTTTGTCTGCAGCTAAAAGGTCACTCGCGATGGCTGGCACAAGTGCCTGCACCTTACCCGGTTCGTGTTTTTTTCGTCCCAGTGCCAGTTGATGAGGCACCAACGTCCCACCGCCTTAGATCTCGCCGCTGTTGGAGTTGCATAGTCATTCGCGCTAGTGCGCACGTGCGCACCAACACCTTACGGATTATTCATCCTGTTGGTGGTGGTGGTGGTGGTGTGGGTTGGAGGGACGAAGAGGAGGAGCCTAGGCGAGACTGCAGTCCCTTAATCGCTCCTCTGAAGTTGGCCTGCTGCAGGCGCCACAGGAAATGCTTAACCGCGGCCGACGTGATTTATAACTTCTTTGACACGTCACGTGTGAAGGCATAAATATTTATTAAAGTTTATGCGCGCAATTTTTGTAAGTGGGCCACTTTAATGAAAGGGTGTTTTGCAGCTGTGTGGATACCCATGGGGATACATCTTAGTTTGTTTGGTTAAGCTAATCATCCTAAATCTTGATTTAGAATCAGATTTTTTAACGTGCCAAGAATAATTCATCTTTACACTCCGGAGCGCACTACCCTGAAGCAAACCCTTTTATCGTCAACATGCTTCATGGGCCAGATAGATTTCAGATGTAAACCAGATATCGATGTATGAATAAAAGCACAGTCAAATATTGCTGCACCGGATCCCCCCTAATTTCGGTTCAAAGGAAGTAAACCTGGTTCAGTGTTACTCTCACCTCTTCTCTTTCCGATTCGAATCTGTGCATTTGTTGACTAGAACAGTTCCTCGAATTCCTCTAAAACAATGAAGGAAACATTTATGTGTCTTAATTGCGGTATTTCAACTATGCAGCTTAGTTTCTTTTTCCCAAATCTCTAATAAAATATTCCTAATGATCCTCTTTTGCCAAATTAGCATAGCATTTTTTAATTTGCTCTGTCATTTTATTATGGACCTGGATGGATTATTCTATTGATGATACTTGATTAGGCAGTATGGCCCATTACAAGTCATAGATGCTGACACATTCGTTGCAATTGCAAGAAATTAGTGGATCTAAGAGCGCTGGTTTCCTGTGAAAAGAGGGCGTCTTTGTACAGTAATGCTGATAAGTTAACCGAAAACCAAATTAAGGAAAGGAAAGTTAGCTTGTAATCATACTAGCAAAATAAATACGAGTTAAAGGTAAAAAGAATAATAAGCTTGGAAGTATTTTAACTGCATTTTGCTTCAAGATTGAAAATTTTCAAGTTGACATTAAAGTAAGGAATCTGCAACTATACTCATATAAAGATATCATGCGGATGTGTGTGAAATTTACGATTCACTATACGATTTTTACATGTCGTCAGATTTAGGCTTTGGCAACAACCTAGAGGTTTTTCATGAAAATGAAATGCTATCACCTGGTAGCTCAGAAATACAGGGATTCGAAATGAAAAAAAATTGTCCATGACCTCCAACATCTTCCCAAAGCAACACTTTCCCCCTATTGTCATTACACTTATAATAATTTTCTAAACGTCGATTGATTTCAATACCTAGATACTTGTTTCAAGAACAGCGTTTACTGGTTACTTTCCAGAATCTGTTCCTCAGGATGATGCACAATACCACAGATGCACTTATTGATTGCTTCCCGTAACTTGACCCATAACCTACCGGTTGCCAGACTGTCTTGTCTCCTTTTTTTATAAACTGCGACATTTTCATTCCTGTGTCTTGTCTACACCACTACAATTGATTAACACCCTCAGCGCGAGCGCAAATCGTCATTTTGTGCTGAGTTTTGCGAGCCAAATTAAATGTCAATGTTTTTGCACTGTGCGTCTGACCTTTCAGCTAGGGACCGAATTACGTGCGTTGTAATGGCTAAACAACTTTAGCACAGCTTACAAAAAATGGACCAGGAAAAAGGCGTGACAAAGCGAAACAATTTTTTGCATTGTTTAGTTAACCTACTTTTTGGAAATGAATCATTTTTTGGGGCAATTATAAACATATAAATTTGGGTACTCAAGCACGGAACGCAAAATATTCGTGAATCTGCATATCTCACAATTCCTCCATGCAGTTATTCCTCTCTTAGTTAAAAAAAATGTCATTAAGTGTTCAGCCAGCAGCACGAATGCAACCGAAATGTGAAAAACCTTTTATCACGACGACGGCTGTTGGCGACATTAACATGTTGGAACATGCGTTGTGAAGGCTCAGGTGCTCTTACCTGTCTTTCAGTCCTTAAAACGCATCTATGAGGCCTAGAAAAAAAGCTATAGCTGCGTTTCGTAAGTGCAAGTTCCTTGAGGATGCTAAGTCTAACCTGAAACCTTAAGGACGAGTGCTTAGGGAAATCGGGAGGAATTAACTATCCATATTCTAATTTCAGTTCCCGCAGAGCCAAGCTGCGACTCACCTGCTTTCAACGGCGGTTACTATGAGGCCGTAGTGAATCCGAAGCGACCTGGTAACCCACTCACTCTTTCCCTTTCCCACCGACAAACCCCATCGGCACATCTACCAGCTCCACTCGACCTTGACACGTCCCTTCCCCAAACCAAGTGTCTCGTGTCAATACCAGCGACGACGTCGACAACGAATCCCTCCTCCATCTGGTCGATAGCTGAAACAGATAAAGAATTGCCAGTACAGCAATCTGTCAGATTCAGTGTGGGAAGCCCATCGCAGTTCATGCAACAGGGAAGCCGATCAAGTCATGTTGGGTCAACAAGTAGCTGTGAAAGACAAGGTAATTCTGAAGTTGGATACCTGTCCACACAATTCACCTTCAATTCTTCGTCAGTTGCATAGACTGAACAAATCTCGTCTAAAAAGAAGTCCACCTAAAACCCAGGGCTTCTGAAGAGGAGTCTGAATCTTATTAATTCGTCTGCCCAAGCTTTTTGTTAATCAGTTTTCGAATTCTAGGTAAAATATGTCTCCGGGCGAACAGCGAATAGCTTGCTGATGAGACTTGTTATAAACGCATTCGTCCCGTAAAAGGATTCCAAGGCATCATAGAAATTTCTAACCAGTAAATACTTCAAATAAATTATGTCCACTAACTCAGAGGTCTATGACTGGCAGTGAATTAGTGATGTGGAAAGTGAAAGGCAAAGCAACTCATACCCTAAGGCCTGTTTATAATCGAGGCAAATGATTCATTCACAAGGGACTTTCCCGTCACTCTAATTTCCTTTGTACCCTAAAAACATTTGCATGAATTTGGATGTACGTTGGCTCTCTACCACCAGGCTTCACGTTGTATTATTATGAATTGCGGCATGTCAAGAGTTGAGTAGTTTTACATTAACCTATATACTACTCACATTTAACCAAGTTTACATCCTAAAAATAATTCAGAACTTCTCAGGTAGGGAATGCGTCTTAGTTCTTAAAGCATTTAAAGGAGTTTTATGACCACTTAGTCTCAAAAAGCTGTCTTTTTGAAGTCGTTTGTTTTTTGCCTAATATTAGCCCGTCAAGTTGCTACACCGCCTGTCTTACAACTACAGATAATAACTTAGGCCTACAAGTATCCAAATTATTTTTAAAAATTGCAAATCCTTATGTCAACAAAAATTAAAATGTAAAATGCAAACGACATTTTGTGAATGAGAAACATGCCTTATGAAAAAACTACATTGATCCGTTGCTTAGAATATCTGGCCAGCCTACTTGCTTTCTTTACCAAAGTATTGAATTGACCTAAACGACTGGTTTTAGATGACGTTGGGTCATCGCCATGTGGCAGAAGTATTTGAAGTTCTAGACTACATTTTGCAGCTTTGTATTGAGCGGTTCTCGCAATCAGTAGTTTAGCATTGGCGTGAATCGACTTTGTCGTTTTTGGCGTTTTTGTCGTTTTTGTCGACTTTGGCGGTTCAAAAATAGCACAACGCGAGACTTGATCCACCCAATTCACATTTTTGCACACGAACGAAGGTTTTACGAAGGTCTGCATGCGCTCTCCTACTCTCAGGCATCTGCACCGTCTTTCAACGAGTCATAGATGTGTTTCTGTTAACTCCGTCACCATTGATCAATGACCTAGTGACGTCATGATTGGTTGAAAAACTGCGATTTCTGGTATCAAGGCGATTGGAGAGTGTTTGATGGGTGATGCATCTTACTCCAAATCTTCATCAACATGTTGGTGTAATACCCATTATCGGGCACAATCAAGCCTTTTGCTACAGTTTGAGATGATGCAATTAAAAAGGGATTAAATAACACGGTGCACTATTGGCCGCAAGATAGATGTTCCCTCAGACGGCCTTCGCATCCATCTTGACTACACCACACTTGAAGATCACTGATGACGCGCTTTCCAATTTGTAAATTTACCACAGATTTAATATGAGGAAAGGCCCCAGGTGATCCACTTGAGCGTAAATTTTTAACATTAGTCTGGGCAGTCATGATCAAAATCCTTGTTTGTCTGCCTTTGTGAAACAATATTACTCAGTTTTTAATGGAGCCAGCCTCAAGATTTGTTTTGTCATCAAACGAGTTTCCTATTTCTCTGAACAAAGACAAGACCTTTGCACCGACCTCTATTTAAATAATACAGAGTATGAAAGCAATTAATTGTATCGTATGAAGCGCACACTTTACAATCTTTTTTATTTGTAGTACACTTCAAAACTGATTAAATGATGCCACCTGAGTAGTTGAGTTCTCTAAGACACCAATTTTTTTTGCCAACATGAACTGTATTCAAGTGAGTTTGTGTCACATTTAAGAAAAAACAACACCTATATGTAACGGTGGTCGCAGACTTTCATTTTCTACGGATATGATGTATCTCGGTCTCAAGAGAATACTTCTGTGTAGTCGGTTTTGTTTAGCAATGCTAAATTTGATACCGAATAGATCGTAAGTAATATGCATGTTAATAGATTCGTTAAGTCGTTGAGTTATTTGCTTAATCTGAATTACTTCAACACGAACTGATCCACGTTTTTGAGAATCTACAAGCGCCTAAGCTTAAATCTTCCTGTTATTGCTGAAAAATGCTAATCTCTTGAGCCTTTTATGAAAAATCGCACAACAGTGTCTACTAAAAACACTTAAATGAATTGGCATTAAACACACAAGGAAGTGAAAATAGCTTCACTGCGACTTCGAGAGCTTATTTCTGTCAGAGACATCAACTAGATGCTTCGATATACGTGACATTTTTGTTTAAAAAAAGCATCTAAAGCGAAGCAGCACTATCATAACTTGTTGCGTACACCAGAGGTTATGTCCTGAATGTAGACTTTCAAGGTAGTAAAACTCAACGAAGTGTGAATACTGTTTTTCATCGTACCTTCAGAGAGTAATGCCAGTCTCAATGACGTTAATGTTTCCAAACCGCCTATTCAACCGTCAGTCCAGCATCAGCAGTCTCAATCGGCCGGCGGAAGTCTCAGTGGCAGCAAACTCTCTTGTGTGTCATCCTGCTCCAACACCTCCAACTCGCGTCTCACCCGGTCGCCGGTTTCATCCACTGCAGAGCATTACTGCCCCGTCCGTGGTGGCAGTGGCCCGCAGGAGTACGCTTTCGACTGTCTCGCCAACAACCCCGCCTACATGAACCCCATTCACGGGGCTCCCGGAATGTTCTTCCCCCCATCATTTATCCACCCTTACGAATTCTACGATCGATACTTCAAAAACGGACTCCCTCCTCCACCTTCAACTGGCATGTTGCCATGCTTCAGATATCCTTCACCTCAACCGCAAACATGGATGTATTCTAGAAAGTCAGAGAATGACGAAGACAAATGCAAGGCAAGTGTTATAATTTCTGTTTAATACAAGATTCAGCAATAATTACTGACGTAATGGTGTACAGGGCAGAAACCAGTGAAAACTGGTCACTACTCCTACCATTTCAATGAGTCATCAACTAAACAGGTAGCACTTAAGTCTTGGCATTTGATCGTTACGGCTCAAACTGAAGAACAAGGATTGACCGTCTTTCCTGACCAGTAAAACAAACAAAATAGTTTTCTGTTCTAACGAAGCCTCCCAAAATGACGGTGAAATGGTCTCAGATTCCAAATAGGACATGAAAGATCTTACAACTAGGAGTCTTGTAATTCACTGGGCTTTCTGGTTTTAATTAAAACAATCGTAGGTTAGATTAATAGCCCCTGAAATCTTTAATTTTTAGGGTTCCGAAATTGATCTGCTTCATGGAGTTGATCTAACGAAAATGGCCTCTGATAAAGTAGCTGAAACTAACATGTTACTGTCCGCTAACGAGGGCGACATGGATTTACGCATTTATTAGACATGTTTTAATATTTCATGTGCACTCTAAATTCTCGTGATTCGTTCCTTGTTAAAATTTTTACGTAATAAAGGTAACGTTTTGTGGTTCGTCTGACCTTCGCTGTCGATCGTCAACAGTAAACAAATTAAACACGGAGCACAGGGCTATGTTTGTGCGGGACTCAAAGACCGCTTTGAAGGCGCGCATCAACATTTATATCTCCTACCTTAATACCATTGCCCTTAGAGCATTGGATTTTGGTTCCATCAAGCTTCAACTCCGAAAACCAAAATTTCAGAACTTCAGACAAGATTAATAAACACAGGCTGGTGTTCCTGTAGAAGTTCTAGTTGTCAAGACTCACGATCTACGCGAAATGGGGGTAAATTAACGTTTCGTAACAGAATTCGCTCTTTAAACTATGTGCAATTTATTAAAAAAGTGTGTTATTCTGTAAATGGCAGACTGCGTGTAAAAGTACTCACATTACTATTTGTTTGCCTGCATTTGTTAAATTGCACCAGAAGCGAGTAGAAGAGAGGTAGGGCTAGAGCGTATCAGTATAGCAAAATACTGACTGAGTAGCAGTCGGTCTTAGACAAAATCAAAGTAAGCAAAAGATTAATTTGCATGCGGTTGCTGTTAACGTGTACAAAACTAGTTCAAATGAAACCCTTATAGAAGTGAAAAATTTTCGCCTATTTGATAGGTGCTAATTTTGTTAAGGCTCAAAATGGCGTACCTATGTGATAAACATGCAAAAACGTGTAAGCCAGGCCCGGTGCCAAGATTATCTACAACTGTGATAAAAACTGCAAGAAACAGACGCAGCCATTCTGGTTAAATGTAGGATTGTTTACATAAAATTTATAAAACACGTAAAATGATCGAATATCAGCAGTGAACAAAATTTAGACCTACTTAAAAACATGCAACCATTTGAAGAAAAGATGTTCTCTAGAATTTCTTAAAAGGCTAGATTGTTACCGAAATTTTTGAAATTATTTCTAGGATGACACAGCTTCCTCAAATATCTACGAAACTCCTTATGCAGCAGTGGATGTTGTAGGACCTCCTACAAAGTCCCCCGACAATAATTCTGTTTGCTTCACGTCCTACGGCCTGTTAAATTCAGCCAGTGCCGGTCAAGGCACGACATCCGTTGGCAATGTCTCCAAAAGTATCGAAAAACCACCTCAGAACCGACCACTGATGGAATGGGTCGTGAAGAAACGAACCGACGGAACACGCTATATCACCAGACGTCCAGTTAGGTATGTATCCCAGTACTTATCCTTCCAAGCTCACCAATCATTTATCTATAACTTCAGTGGCATTTTGACCAACTTGTCTACAGCCCTTAATAGCAAGTATTCCGTGGCCTTGGCTCCTTGTAAGTTTGAAAATAATTCATGAATAAAGACGCATGCTCTTGGAGAACGTATGGGACAAGCAAACATGTTGGTCCTCGGAAACCAAGATGATGAAAATGAAAGGACAAATGAGGACAAGCACTATTACTACTTTAATATTCGAGTGCAGCCCCATGATGGGGACACATTTGTAGCAGAAAGTAATAGAATTTCGGCACAGATTGATGGCAGCTCACTTTTGCTTTATTGACTCATGTGGCTTTTACTAATGTTTTGAAACGGCTGCCTGCTTGCATGCCAGGATTTGTTAAAATGACATGAAAATATAAAAAAAAATAGTGGATGCTTTAGGCTTTCGAATTAAGAGCTCCGATGTAGTGGAAAGTAATGTAAGACCAAGAAAGAGAAAAATTTGTCATGAAGTAAAAATGAGTGCTGAAGTACGAGTAGCTTCACAGCCCTTTTGCTGGTCAGTAAAAGCCTTTGTTCCTGGATTAAATTCACGAGGTTATTGATGTTTAACTCAAATAATTTAATTTATGTCACCAAATGCACAGGCTTATTTAGCACTAACAAGTGTTAAAAATTTCATAAGCTCATTCTAAGATTGACTTTACGCGTAAGTTAAAGGTGAATTGAAAGCCTCCTTAGAATCATCAGATTTCAGCTAGTTCAAATAGTCATATTTGTCAGATGTAAATACGAATGAATGCACTGGTTAAAATAGACACACGGCCACTAAACAATTTCACATGAAACACGTAAATCACCAAAACCACTTGTGTGAGCCAAGGGGATAACCTTTTCCATCTGCTTATTGCATGATTGATTGACCTAAAATGATAAGAAATGCAATTTTCAATTGGTGAGTGTACTTTTACATTAATCAAGTATGGTATTAATTGACGACAGACTGTGTTTAAGTAAGTGGAAGGTGAACCACCAGCCTGTTCATTTGCACACAATGCACAATGTTCTGATAAACAATACCCAAAAGGCCTCAAATTGTAATCAGACAGGCCCGGCGTGTGACTGTTGTTTTCGCATTTGAAACTGGCTTCCACCTTTGAGCGCCAAGCATGCAGCCCAGCGATACAGTAGACTCGGGTTTTCTTGGAGCTCATACAAATGTGTTCGGTGATTTTCTTTTTCATATTAGTATTTTCTGAGATAGCACATGGAAGCAGATGCCTGTTTTTGAGGTCTTGTGATAACTTAAACAAGTGCCACGTCATCAGAAACGGTGGGCATGAGCCCAGGCCATGCAACGCTCAGCATTTCTTCCATCTTCCCGATTCTTTTGTTTACAGCTTGTCTTTTGGGCTGCTAGTCACAATTTCAGCAAAATACAGTTTCAGTTACATCTCAAATAAAAACAAGAACTATCTCCAGAACAGCATTAAAAACAATAAATTCCACGACTTACAAACATAACTGAGTTGAGTTTAAAATTTCATTTGAATGGCAAAATTATACCCACCGTCATGTCAAAAAGTCATTCATAAACTACCATGATAATTAACCTTTCAAAAAAGTATACTGTGGTCAAAATCTTTAGCTTCACGCGGCTCACGGGTTTTTTTCCAGAAAGGTTTGAACGAAAATATTGCTGACGCAAGCCGGGTACTGATGATTTCACATAGTGGCGTTTGCAGGGCACTGTTACAGGCCCAGATTACACAGGCTTCCAGTTCGGTGGTGACTCAACAGCTCACGCTGGTTCCACCGCTTCGGAACTTGGCCGGCCTGCAACCCGGTAAATCATGGTAGCTTGTGGTTTTGTGACTTTCTGGCTTGCAAATTTCCCAGGTCATCTTGCTATCGAAATAACCACAATGTGTGGCTTTAAATAGCGGTAGGGGAAAGTTTAAAATAAACATTGGAAATGCGGGTAGAACTGAGTTTTATTATGCAATTATTTTGGGTTTTTGGTTCGCGTTTTCGCCACATGCCTACAAGCGATTTGGGATCATGCTCACCTCTCCGTCCTTAAATAACGAAATTGCTAGGAATTGATTTTTCATGCAAATTAAGACAACCACCTGTACTTTATGCATGACAATGTATGCGTCGTGCTAAACATTAAAGATAATTCTATGCTGTAATTTGTAAAAAAGGATTTGATCAATTTCAAGTTGCATTACCTTGCAGTTGGCTCCTGCGAATGTTTATGTAACGGATTTCTCCCTAGCTGTAACTAGTTAATTCATTAAGACGTATAACAACACTTTATCTAGGATTATTATTTGCCTCTAAGTCGTAGTTAGGTGATATCTATACGATTACTAATATTAGAATACAATTTAGAAAAGCTGGATCAAATATTTTTTGTATGAAAGTGAACCGGAACCATTTTACGCTACTTTTCTCATTCTTAAATGATTTATTAACGAATTACTGGCATGCCAATTGCAATACCTTTATCCACAAACTTAAGGCTGAACGACTAAAGTTATAGGCTTGCTTCATGGTTTAGAACATCGAAACTATTTTGTTTTGCGCAAATGCTAACAATCCACTTCGTTGCTTGCAATAATTAAAATGCATCAGCGGTCTATTCCGATAACACGACCCTCGGCCAAACTTGTTGGTTTATTTTTCATTAATCCCACATCCCAGTTTTGTATGGCCTGGCGTTTGGACCAGTGTATCTCTGTCTCCGCCCGTCAGCCCCGTAATCTTCATTCTGACCTAAGAAATAAGCTACCTGGATTAATTTTTTTATTAAAATATATCCTTTGCAATTAAATCACGTGTATGCAAACTTGCACCTAAACAATCATACGTTCCCTCCACGTAGGTCAGGTAAACGGTTATTTATGTGACAAACTGGTAGGTGATCGTTTCAAACGATAACATTTCATCCTCTAATACAAAGCTATTCGTGACTGTCAGTGCAGGTGAATATTTTCCGGTAAAACAAAGAGAAATGTGTGGTTCGTTTTTCTTGAAGGAATCGTCTACTAAAAGAACGGGCCCATAAACTCGCAGAGGAACGAGCAGGTCTGACAACGGACGATGACGGCCAGAGCGATCCGCGGGGCCGTAGTGGCGTATCCCCGGCCCCCGTCGCCACATCCAGCCGCCACCACAGCAAGGGCGAGCGCAAACGACACGAGCCCGGTCCGGACGCCTACCGGTCGTGCAGCAAAGCTGATCGCGGCTCCAGCAGTTATAGGCGTCGCACTACACCAACCAGGGCTGAGAAACAACCCCCCAGCACTGGCGGGCTCGTCTCGCTCACAACTGTATAGATCATCCAAACCTACAGCTATGACGTGATTGCCTCCACATCGCCTCTCCACTCAGCAACACCTTTTCCATCCATTAAAATACCAACGTTTGCACGCTAATTGTGAATAAGAAGCCTAAGGCGTGCTTCTCGTAGCATTGATTAACTGAATATAATGCAAATAAAACATCACCTTTTATTGTGTATCCACGGAAATTGAAGTCCAGTAGATGCTCTATATTTGTGAACAAATCCGGCTCAACTTGTATATGGGCTCGTTAAGCCTAGTGCAGCCAGCTTAGCTTTTTCAAAGTCTAATTTAGATGTGCAAGAAGCAGTCCCGTATTGTCAATGATTCCGAAAAGATTTGTTTGCATAAATGCAAAGGCTTTTTGTCAGGTCAGAATGGTCTTGCTGTGTCAGTTCTTTCAGAGTCCGTCGGACTGCGATGAAGTTAAATTTGAACAACAGGTCTTGGATTGTTTGTTTCACGCCAATGTGGCGCAACGCACTATGTACCTTGACAATAATTCCAACCTGTCTACGTTTCCTAATAATTTATTGGTGGTTTACTTAAAATCAATTAGTTACGGAGTTTACTTTGTATATCATAACATCCCAAAATTTGCCATGACGGTGATCCTACCCCACACAAAAAAGTTTCTGATAGAAGCCGAGTAACGATTTTGCATATTTAAGTGTAAGGTATTGTCACTCTACGCAGTAATTCCGATTCTTTTAGAAGCATAATTCTGGAATTCGGAGGCCCTAGAAGCTGATTCTCTGATCATTCAAAAAAAATACCAAATTGCTTATGACCTAGGAGATCCGTAAATGAAAAAAGGAAAAAAAGAAGAATTGACGCATTATGTATGACAGCAATATCGGTGTGCGTATCCACTCAAAACCTCCACGGCCCACTGTTATAACCGTTGTCA
Source organism: Mesocestoides corti (assembly GCA_900604375.1). Taxonomy (NCBI): domain Eukaryota; kingdom Metazoa; phylum Platyhelminthes; class Cestoda; order Cyclophyllidea; family Mesocestoididae; genus Mesocestoides; species Mesocestoides corti. The sequence continues at coordinate 38,694 of UXSR01005257.1, read as the reverse complement.
AGTCTAAAGGAGAAATTCTAGTCGAGCAATTAAATGCCTTTTTGAGCTCCAAACTGTCATAGAAAGTGACGACTAATGTGAAAGATTCACAAAAACGACCATTTGGAAATGTCAGGCTATTTTACTGCTAAAAGCAATAGCAGATATAAGTCAAAAGTTGCCAATGAAGAGCAGAGAAACTAAAGTAAATCCAGTTCCAAGTTTACAACCAGTGAAAAAGAGTTGTGCAAGCATTTTGACTGGCTTGTAGTAACCACAAGACCCAAAAGTAACCTTGTTTACTAATCTAAGTGAGCTTGAGTCGCCTCAACGCACTATAAACTCATTTTGCACATTGTGTAAATCGCTGTGAATGCGGAGCTCATTATTCTAGTTGCTCAAGCTGTACCCGTCATTAGAGATCTCGTTTTATGTGGGTGGGTTTGCTGTAAATAATACTTATGGATTTGAATGACACTAGTGAGGCATGCAAACGAAGGGCTCTCTTGCTAGTGTCATTAACCGCAAAGTGGTTCACACAAACAGCTACATGTGGGATGAACTTTAAATTGGCACTAATTTCTTCATCATCAGAATTTACATTTAATGGAAAGTAGGATAAACTAGTGATGCCATCATCAATCCTAATTTTATTTAAAATCCCGACAGCTTACCGGCTACTGAAATAATTAGGTAGAATGGAAATATCGGTTAGGGAAAATAAGATTGCACTTCGAATGTTGATTGCGTAGAACTACCCCACAGCTCAGTCCTGCATTCCTTATGGAAACAAATGCTACACAACAAGACACTGATAAATAAAGTTGGAAACTGTTCAGTTGCATTTGCCCTGTGCTCTGAATGTTAATGTTGAACTTTAACAGTTGTTACGCGTCTTTTGAAGTTGTCTTGCGTCATTCGCATGTTACACTTTCAGCGAATGCACCAATCTTAAACGTCAGTCATGAAGCAAAACTCTACCTTTTATTAAATTTGACTTGATTCTATTTTTTCCCGAATTTTTTGTTAATGCCACCAAGCTCACCGCATAAAATTTGCTCCTTTTTTTTAAAAAAATGTTTTTATAAACTATTTAGCAGCTTTTAACCCTAGCTGAGCTCATTTTAAGTTACCGTTGGCAATCTTTCTTAGTGCTTTGCTGGATGCGCGTTGTTCAACTTAAGATCTAAAGTAAAATTTTCCTGTGACTGCATAAAACTGAGTCTATAATCGAAAATACGTACCGTTCGCGTTCACTTTGTTTCCCAGAACAGTATGCAGTCCTGCGACAGAATATCCGCTGCAATCTACAAAAAGCCTTATAATTTTCTGCGATTAGTTCGAGGATTACCTTGTGAGGTATGATAAGTCGAATAAAAGGCAACCTGAGGAATCTTCGAAGTGATTTGGAAATTTGTGTTTTTTGTAAGTCTTGCTATTCCGACAAAAACCAGCCATGTTTAAATAAACCCCTTTTGTTTAACTAAAATTCAATTCACTACCTAGTTGCAAGTCATTTTTGGCAATTGTATTGTGGCAAAAAAAATCTAATTCAAATTTCCTTGCAAATTGTTGCTAGTTCGCAAGATTTATTTTTTTTACTAATTTGCAGCTTGTAAAATAAACCCTTGAATTTTCTTAAAAGGCTCTTCACAGACACCGAAATTGTTTTTTTTGGATAATTAAGAACTATTGTGGAAAGAGATAAACCACTGTACAGCCTAATTTCATCCACTTGCGATTAAGTCCTCATTTTAACCCACAATGTATTTAATCAGTTCAAAGTTAAGCTTCCATAGCTACAGCTTGTTTTGCCACGCCCTAAAAGAGACGGCGATATATGTATCCATTTCGCTGTAATTTGATTGACGACAATGTCGAATCACACAACATCAGGGCAATTACTATCGCCCCCTCTGCAATATCTTAAGCGTTCTTAAAAATGTCATTCAGCCAAACACACAATGAAACTGATACAGACAGTGTCTGCTCAGTTTGACGAAATGTGATAACGGCCACTAGCAATTAACAGTAATCGCCAACTTTCATTTTCGTTTGCACTGTAACCCGTGTCTGGCATCAGAATGGAATTTAATGTTCAATATTACTCCAAGCCCGCCAGCACCAACATTTAATCAATCATAACCGAACGCTGTCGAAGCCCACGCCACTGAGTCACATAGTGAGCTGTCGTAACTCGTAACTCGGAACAAGTGGGAAACAAAAATACAGAAACCAATTAATTTCTAGCCTGTGTTGATGGACTCATATCATTGTTATAAATTTAATTACTGTGATATTTATATTTAAAGCAAAGGGCCAAACAATTACTTTGGTAATTTAGTTACAGTTCGCTTGTTGAGAAATTTCCATTAGCGTAATCACTATTGCGTTTCTTGGTGAAATCATGGAATGAATCGCCAAGTCCGTTTTCCTTTAGCAATTGGATAGCCGCAACGGCTGCGTGCATGCATTTGCATGTGTCCCTTCATTGTTCAGTTGTGTGGCCACGCATCGAAAGAGCAACGTATCTTTGGAAACATTTGCTTTTTTGAAGTAGTTGACCACTACATATTTTTTTCTAGACGTTAACCTAACCATACATCAAGCCTTAGTGGTTCACCCAACATAATAAATTTCCATTTGATGGTATTTACTACTATCCAGCCTAGCTTACTAATGGAATTGCTGGCATGGCAACTGGATGCAGGTGTTTAATGTGTGTTTGATTTTAGTAAATTGCCGTGTGACAGTCATTTTTTTCCTAAACTTGATCGCACAAAGAGTCAAAAAAAGATAATTGCCAGGCACCTTACAGCGTCGAGCGTTCCAATGGGGTCACATGCTGGGTTTAAGCTTTCACTGTGTAGAGATGTCGTACCTTGGAAACCCATTCAACACATTCTGATTCAAGAGCTTCACAGTCTTTCTACACTGCCTCTGCTAGAGATACTGCTTGCATTGTTGTAGAGTTATGCCGAAAATTATGGTAACTTGAAGGGTTTTAGGTGCAGTAGCACACATTATCGCTACCAAACAGCCCATTTTGTGCAGCAGCCAAGTCGGGACGGCAGAGCTGATGTCAAGCTTATTTTAGACGTATTTTGTTGACTTTGGTAGTCATAATTTCCATTTTTAACAAATGCAAAGACTACTTGGTTTATGGAATTTGTCCTTGATAAGGATCAAATGACCAATTAATTTTAGCAGATACGAGCCTCTCAGACCGATTTAGTCTTCATGCTCCAAGTAGGTAAACATGACACAACTTGACCCATAAAAATGACATAGTGTGTTCTTTTTTTAGTAGACTTAAAGGTTTTTAAGACAAACGAAATAATTTGTCAACGGACGCAAACCGCTGCTAACTACAGTTTTATTGTCTTCAAGGGCGGAGCAAACTCTTTTTGCTCCCCTACGTTCCAGTAAAGGTGGTTGTGGGCTATTTCGGCATATACGTAGTGGCAATGGAAAAATTAGATATTTCCTTCGGTGCCTCGTTCCCCTTTTTTTCAGAATCTTTCAACTATGCCATTGCTAAAATGTACGAAATAAACATTATCTCAAATTTATTTGATAAAAGTGGTACACAAAAGCCTATTTTAGTTGTTTTCTGACAAAGCATATATTGAATCCCTATGTAAGGATAAACCGACTTACACTTCGTTGTTCAGATGCAAAAAAGACGCTTTTCCTGGTCTGTCCCATGTTCTCATCACGCTGAACCACATCGGACGATGCAGTACCTATTGCTGGCATATTCTAACTAAGTAATAAAGCTGTCTTAAATGAATACATTTTGCCATACAAGGTCTATCACCAACTGTCGTAAATATCACTTGAGTTTAATAACAGGAAAATAGTAAGAAATAGAAAATAAACATAAGTTTCAAGCACCGCATATTCGTCGTCTTGTAAAAATGATTTCGAGGTAACGCATATTTCATAACTACTCTCTGCCTTTCTGCAATGAACTTATACCAATTTAAAAGCTCAGCGTCAATCATCGTAGACTTCTGCTGCTTATTGCTTTATGCAACAGGCTCAGCGCTGCCTCGTGACAGAAACTGAGCCAGGCATTAGACGACCCGGAGGGAAAGTGTGGTTAACTCAAAAGGTCGACGTTACCTTAGATGTACTGAAAGGCGTCTAGTAGTTTGCCTTGACTTAGGTAACTACCAACCGAATCCTAAAGATATATTTTGTTGATAGGTTGGGCACTTGAGAGAATAAAAAAACGTGAGAAGGATCTTTACGACTTCAAGTACAACTCATAATTAAAGCTCCAAAACACATTCCTTCAATTCATAAGTTGCTCTCAGATAAATAAAGTGGTCGTTTTTGTGAGAGTCGGGTACTTAGGCTTCATTAGGATCCATACGACAATTAAACGAGGCAAATGCTTACAATTCATAAGGGTGAATCAAAATATCAATCAATTTGAAATCGGTAGGTGAGCGTGGTTGAAATTAACAGGTCAAGCAGTTGCTAGGAGGCTTTCAATCATCCAGCACTGTAGAACATTCGACACTGACTGGAGAATCAAGGTTTATTTAGTTGGAATTAATCAAGGGAATCAGTTTATGCATACTTTTAATTTTGGCATGGGTCTTGCACATAATAATTCAGAAACTTCATTCGCATATCCATGGCTGAAGCAACGGGGTGCCGATGAAGTAATCCAGCACATTGGCAGATGAAGCTTTTGATGAAGAGACCTTCAATGACATGTTGCCTTACAAATCAGTTCCTGAACAAACAAAAATGTAATTTATTTTAGGCTACTCAAAGCATTTAAGCGGACGGGTTCTTTGTATTAAAGAAATGGACGATGTTTTCTCCGAACTGCCTGCTTCCGCGGTACTCTAAAGCTGTAATTTTATGACTCAGACAAATGAAAATTTAACCTCAACACCGCGGGGACAGGATCTTCTAGCAATCGGCATGGCCTCAATCGCACGTGTTGACGAAAGACCGACGTAGCATTACTTTATTCCAGGTAAGCTTAACCGTGAAAACGCTAGTCAGTCCTGCTAAAGCTTTTCCAATAGGAATATATTTCTGTTCAAGTAAATATTGTACAAGTACGTCAAAATGCACAAATTCTTCACTTAAGTTACTTTCCTTGGACCTCCGTCTTGCACCAATTTCTCGGACAGCCTTACGCAACCGACTGTATTCCAAATAAAGCCTATCATTGTAAAAACTTTGTTACGCGGAATCTAGAACATGCTGATCTACAATGTTTGGTCCTGTCCGTAGATCACCTTCTCGGATAGTGTCTGCATAGCATTGTTAAGAACATGAAGGTTATGATTGGAAATTTGCATTTAGGGTGGGCGATGTACGATGGAACCGAAACTTGTGAGGTCGTGTGGTCAAGCCTACATAATTAGGAAAAATGCGCTTCTTGAACACATTTGGCCTTTTCCATTACATCGTCACCTACTGTTATATACTATCAATGTTCCAGTTATTTTGTTGATTTGTTTTAACTAGACGGAAATTTGAACTCACGCGCTTTTACTGTTCGTTCCAACTACTGTTAACTGCAAAGAAGGCCGCGCAGGAAAAGCTGCCTTGCTTCTAGCATAAACCCCATTTGTTTTCACTTGGCGGGCTTAAGAGCAGCTGGCTCTGCAGGACACTTTTACAATGAGGGATGAAAGTAGCATAAAGTGGTTTAAACCGCCATTAAGTTGACTTGGCTTTTCCCAACACTGATCATTAAAATTTCATACTGGTTATGACCAACTAGTTCAGCACAACAATTAATGGTGCTCTATGTGTAGAAGTCGATTCAAAGTTAGGCAATACCTTTAAGGTTGCAAACTTTAGTTTGAAGACCCAGTAGATTACTATGGTTTATTAGTAGAGGAGATGTCGCTCTTGGTGGCAAGCTATTTACCTCGCATGACTTTTCTCTGAGTAGGATATTTAGTGGTACAGGTCAACGTCTATGTTGTACTGATATCAAAGCCCACATTAAAACCGAATTAATGTCTCCAGAAACAATGTGTGAATGTTTTGATTTATATTTTTGAAGCAGACTACGCTAAACTGATCAAGTTATTGATAGAAGTTAAATTTCTTTGTAAATTATCAGACCTTTTCGATACTCATTGCTATTTCCACATATTAACTAGCTGAATGCGACTAGATTACGGTTACGACATGCATTTAAATGTATAAAACAACCTCACGTCTTATTAAAACGACTGCTCATTTTGGAAATCAGGCGCTTTAGATGAAAATTTGCCATAGATAAGAGGATCTTGACAGCGCATAATTGGTAATGAATGACAACTAGATGGGTGCCTAGGTTTACTCGTGTATGACGCAGTCCCATCTTCATTGCAGTCGTTCAAATGAAATGAAAGCATGAACTGCGTGAACGGTTGGGTCGATATTGATTATCAGATTATTTGCCTCCCCAATTCTGCCGCGTATTTCCACCTGCATGTAAGATGTTGTTCCGTCATAAATACAATCCCCCACAATTCTTTCCGATGCTTCCATCAAAACTTTCTGTTATACTTTGAACCCGAATGGGGATTTCAATCAAGTGTAATCTTACACAATTCCCCGCCTCTCAAGAATTATTTCTAAGTTAGCTACACATTTTAATTTTCATGCGTGTTTCACAACGCTAGTATTCCACAGGCGTATCTCTGTGTAGGAACAAACTCGGAATGCAATGCTGGAAAAATTCTTAGCCAAATGATTTTTAATTTACTAATAAACAAATATCTTAATGGTACTTCGTAAGAGTATTTTTAATTCACTAGAGAGTGATAAGCAGGAACCATCCACTAAGAATTAGGGATCTCCAATACAGAGCATTGGAACAGAAAATGCTAACCACTTACATCAAAGCATCTACTGCTATTTCCATAGATCAAGTTGTTCATGTTAAAAAACAAATTCAATTAGTGGGCTTCGTAATGTGAAAGTAGGCTCAATATTTTCAGGAAAGTGCCAGAAATTGAATATTCAAGCTCAAAACAAGATTGTCATTGACCAAATATTTGCTAGGCCCCTTTCACGTTGAAGTAAAAAATTACCTAGGATGATGCCCCTCGTGTAAGGTGTTTGCATCATTAATAGATTCATGTGTAGACGACACTGCCACCAGTGTATTTCAACTTAATCGGTACTCTTTTAACCCAATGATTGCTGCGTTTTCTCTGTATAGTTTGCTGGGTCTTGACAGCTCCAGGTTATTTGCACAACTAAACATCTAACTTAAATCCCAGCAACTCATACAAATTTGAATTCACATGAAATATGCTAATTTATTTCTTACTAAAGCTGAGTAAAGCAAAAAATGCAGTCACGCTATCACACACTCGAGTCTCTATGCAGACTCAAATCCATGCCGCCTCACAAATTCCGAAAATAAGAGACATGAACGTGCACACGCACACTGAACAGACGCGACTTGGCATACAAACAGCTTCAATTAACCTGTAATGTAATTCACTAGGTGATCCGACGAGAAAAAAGGCGTTGACGTGGAAGCCAAAAGAAGAATGTGTGCGATCTACACCAATCCCGTGCTTCACCACTCTTATACGCAGTATTAGTCCCATGTAATAGGTCAGTACCAAATCCGACTAAATATCATCCAGAACCTTTACAGACTTCCAGTAGCTGCGAAGAGCAACGAAGTCACACTTGGACAGTCTGGCATATGTTATCTTCACTATTTTTTTCGAAATCTACCGACGCAAACGTTACGGAATACATTTGCTAATGCTAAGTGCCATACTCGATATTATCAATGCATAACGTCATTAAGAAGTCCTATGGTGATTTACCGTAATTTATTTAATTCACACACCCAGGAATAAAAAAGCTACAAATATTGAATAAGCCTGTAGAGGAGATATTTGGACACTTTGATAAAAACAGGAAATGCCATATGCATACTTCTGGTTTGGCAAAATCACATTAGTCCTCAGTGGACCGGTAATTTTGATTTGATTCCTAACAATCAGAATTATTGATAACAAAGATAAATAAATAATAACTGGATCCAGGAGACATCAATCTACGGGGTGCTAACATCCCTAAATATGATGAATATAGGCAGAAATCATGATTGTCATTAGTCCTGTGCATTTTTCTGGTCCCCGAATCTGTAGGCGAATCTACCAGTATCTAATCTTTTAAATGTACATTCAAAAGTGAAAAATGAATATCAAGAAATGATTGGCTCTGAATCGAAAAACAAAAAAAACAAGGTAAGAATGTAGAATTGCATTCTGTTGCAAACTTGTTGTCTACATCATAAGTTCTTAATCTTATGTTAACCTGAGACCCTTCATTCTTTCGGGTTTTATAAAAAAGGTGACCAATATGAAGTTATATATACAATGATGATGATGACGACGGTGACGGTGACGCTATCAAAGGAACTGAAGGTCACTGAGTGAATTTGGAGTTGCTGAAGCGGCACGTCATTGGTCAAGTCTCACTGAAACCCTTTGAGACCTGTCTGCATCTTTGTAACTTAATGCTTATGCTATTCCTGCTGCCGGTACGCCGTGAAGGATATGAGCCTCGATGCCGCCGACGAAGATGGAATAGATTGTGGAGACGACGATGAAGAGAAAGTTGATGAGGTTGATGATTGCGAAGTTGGAGTATCAACTTTATTGTCGCAAAACATCTCCTGAAACTGTTCTGCGTTATAGGCATTAAGAATCTTCGATAGGCGTTTTGGGGGTGTGTGATTTACTTGCTTGAGCAGGCTGTTGAGTAGGTTTAGTTCACGAATCCTTGCGGCCACTGTCGACTGCAAAGTCGAGTTCTCATCTCGGAGAATCGAGAGTCTACAATATATGAATTTAATGCGTATTCGCACAAAGAATGGAGTTCTCATTAACTAAGATCGGGAGCCTTGTCTTCTCAATTTTGCCTAATTAGTGAGCTCCATAAAACCGTCAGCAATGTTTACTTTTCATAGTATTTTGTGCAGCATAAATTTAGGTGCATATTACTCTATTTCAATAAACTAGGTGAGAGAAGATGGTAAATGTGGTAACTTTGAAGGCCATGAATACATAAAATGTTTTTTGCAAGCATGGATAAAATTGTGCACGCAATTCAACATTTTTTTTCATTTATACTACATCAGCACAGACGCTGTTGGAGGACTATAATATAGTATGTAGTTAATAAAATTAAGGAAGCCGCCTGAATATCACTAGTGCAGAATGCAACACTATCCGAGACGCCTTTTATTGTTATCAACACCGACGTCTTCACACAGCCATCACACTCGAAAGCATCACGCACGGCAGCGTCTAACAAGTTCAGCCAAATTGCTGCTGTTTGACCAGACGGTTTTCGTGAATGCAACTCGTAGAAGAAAAAGTAATGAAAACCAGCTTAATATTCACGGAGTGTTAAGTGAAAGAGTTTGCCTTCTTGCAATCTAACTGTAATGAAAATGAACGCACTTTCTATGAGGCTTGTTTGTTAGCAATGCAAATGTTTTTTTTGCAAAAACGCACATCACTGCTCCAATTCGCTGCGAAATTTCGGTTTGGTTCCTCCTTCCAGCCAATAAAAAGACCTCTGCTCCTCGATACTCATCGTGGCCTCAGACTGAAAATTTCTTTGAAAAACACCGGTAAAAACCTGCTGAGTAGTTTAAACTTTGATATGATATGATTTGCGTGTTGTTCACAGTGCTTTGCTTATGCGTTCGAACTCCACCATCAGAAATTTAGTCATGTTTGCTGAAACCTTATTTGTGCTGAATGAAGTTATAACGTTTTATGAAAAGTGCGATTGTTGTTAGTTTTGTTGATAACTCGGAGCTTTTGGTTTTCCACAAAACCCACAATTTTAACAAAAGCTTCTGCTATATTCATTAAATCGTGAAATACATATTAATCGGACATCAGGATGGATTTCAGAAAACTAAGAAAATGCCCTCACAAGAAAACTCACAAGAATAATTGAGACAAGTGTCTCTGGAAATAAAATGATCACACAAAAACCTGAAAACATGTTATACTTGATTGGCAACACACAGGCTGTATCTATGAGATCTTATGATCGGCCAAATTCACTGCCACTTCAAATGTTAATAAGTAAATTGTGGCATACACGACGGGGTTCGAAGTGGCGGTTTTGCTTGTGATGTCTACGGCGCTGATGTCAAAAATGCGAGAGGCAAAGGAATTTCAACATTGCCGAAACCACTACACTTGAACATTCCTCTTAATATTTCCATTTTGGCTTCAATCCTCATTAACAGTTTGAATACATACTAGGGCTCTTTTAGAAAAGCTACCGAATTACCAATCTAGCCAAAATTGACGTGGGGCTATTGACAAGGAATGAAGTGCCGGCTGAGTGAAAATTTTGTCGGTAAAACCAATTTTGTGGTGGCATGCACTTCAAATACAAAACCTTCAAGCTATAAAGTGTAATATGTATGATGAATTGGTAAGTAATTTCAAATTCTACAAAGCGCTCCGTTTGAAAAACTTCCCCTGATGATTTTTTCATTTTAGAAAAAGCCGAGTCTCACATTCGACAACATTTGTAATCAGATTACATGTACTTTTCCTTGACTGTTAGGTAACGATCAACTTTGACATGGAATGCGAAACAAAGCAACTTCGACAGAGTGCTCTTTTGTTCCCCAAGGACTCAGACGAATGTTCTTTAAGCCTGCAGCATTGGTAGTTTAGCAGGATGCCTGTGACAGACGCTGTTTATGGATTCTACTGGGAAAAGTTTTCGACCAAATTAGGCCGGCACTGTTTTCTCAGACCTTCTGGAGTTCATGATGGCAAAAGTAAAGCCATCACTGAATTGTCTAATTGCAAAAAAGTCATGCTAAATTAAAATAAGGCAACGCCTCACTCATTTTTATTCAGTCCAAAAAAATCATTGTACCTTTGTTGGGAAGTGATGTCGTGCATCTCTAACCCTGCACCACCACATTACCTATTAACATTAAAGTTTGCAAAATTGTTTGAATGATACTATTTATACTAATTCTAATTTCCTGAAATTGAACTTGACCCTGTCTATTTGCTGATAAACACTAGAACTTGCATGAGAACTGAATCACAAGGCTCTTACAAAGATGGCAGAAATCATTGGAGAAAAGTCAAATTATGTATTTGATTACAGTCCATTCCATGTATCAGTAGATGGAATTTCATCTCACACCACCCAGAATAAATTACTGTCTTGACAGCTCATTAGTGAATGCCATTAATCCTGTGTCGCGCTAACATTACTCGATGAGAAAGTCTTGACTACTTGAGTAAACGCCTAAGTAAAGTTATGCATTTTCTCGGGTGCTTGTGTAGAGGCAAAGAGTGAGCATGCTGATTTGATACGAGTCTCCAAAAACACATCTCAACAAATGAAAATAGAAAGATCCCACTCATCCTAGCTACCATTCTCACCGCCGCCAACAGTTCTGCATCGTGGTTCAGAGGGCTGAAGGCAACAAATGGATTTTCTTATCTAAGTCATAAATGCAAATCTGCTCAATGAAACAAGTACCTTATGCACAGCATCTTCAATGTATAACAGTTCAAAGCCTCAAATTGTGCTGGTCGGATTTTGAAAAATTGACAGGAACATATGTCGTTGCCCGAGTGGAAAATTATTCACCACAAATTACACTGGTGCTTTTAATTTTAAGAGATGTTTGAATTTTTAAAGTTCTGAGCATCTAATAGTTTTCTGTGATATATCCGTTTATTGTGCGAGCATAAACCTTGTCTGTGCATTGATAGTATTTGACTGTCAGATTCCTTGCTAGTCATTCGAATGAACATCCTTGCACCTCGACCAAATAAAACCTTTCCTCATTTATTGACACATTGTAGTCTACTTACAGTTTCCACTTACTATATATCAAGGGGTTTGAAATTAAGGAACTCTGCCTGATTTCCACTTTGTAAAAATTTTAGAATTTACGCAATCATCCTTACCCAGAAGATCGCACCCAATTGATACTGTGAGCAAAGCATATTAGTTAATATTCAAAATCTTCATATCAATTTAGCATAGCTCAAGGTGAATCCTTAGCCTTAATATAGTTATTTTCCAAAATTATTCAACTTTTAAAACTATGGCTTTTTCGAGCAGCAACAGCCTATCACAAAAATAAGACCATGTGATGATGTTAATTACGCGACACTTCCCATAAAGAATCCCCAAATCAACAATATGCTATTCAAAAACTAAATCGACTATTAAAGTAATAAGCAAGGTGCAAGTTCTTGTACAAACCGTGGTATTAAAAATAATTGTTCAAATTCATGCGATTCCCCAAGTCACGTAAAAAAATAAACGTAGTAAATCCAATGCCAATTTCATATGTCGCATTTTTTTAAACCGCCACCCCCGCATCTACGATTATTTAGCCTAATTTTAGATTCCAAACCGGAAAACGGTGCAGAGATTGGGAGCGAGATAAGGCGCCGTGGACTGGAGTTAAATCTCAAGAGCACCGCGTACCCGCTCCCCACGCGCACACACACACACTCCTAGGACGCCGTCGACACTCACGGTGTCTCAAGCCAGGTCTAAGCACAAAACGCTAACACTGCCAAAATGTGTTAAGAACTCTTTAACGAATGCGGCTAGAAAAGTAATCCAGTCTGTTGCGCTCAGAGACCGGAGGCAAAAATTAGATATACTTACGTCTTGATAACTTCATTCTGCTTGGCTCGCTGTTTCTCACGTGACTTTCTAACGGCGATATTGTTACGCTTTCGAAGAGCTATGTACTTCTCCTCCTCCATGTGGAGAGCGCTAGTGGGCTTGCCTCGCGTCGGTTTGGCGCCACTGCTGAGGGTGGGTTCTAGTTTAATGACTCCTGCGGTCGTCGTCTGCTGTAGCGCGTAGCCGTTATTCGACATAACGATCAGGTGTGAGAAGCGCGATATGTTTACGTGTCGTGCAGCTGTTAAAACCTTTAAGCCATGTGAGCAGCCTGACTGGTTGGCACATCAATTGGTTCTTCGTGCCACGAAGAACCAATGAGAGGAGCAAGACACCTACTGTGTAGGAGGGGACCTAATGCCAGGTTTCAACCTGTATGTGAACACGGGTGCACAAAGACCGTTGTCGGTGTTTGCAGGCCCAAAAGTCGACTTTAAACACGCAATATTTGTGTTTATAACAAGGTTAATCAAAAATAAATTTAGCCAATTTTGCAACCAGGTTACAAGCACGTTATATTTGATTTTGAACTTACGCTTTCAATAATATGGTAATCCCCAATAAGTACAGATTAAAACCGATTATTAGCAAATCCACTATGCGTCTAAACTAAATGCCCCCCTAACGTTTGAGTTCCAGATCATAATAATGATGTCTACTTGCTAATTAATTCCCTATCTCGTCTCACAACTGTTCAGTGAATAATGAGTGGGCGTTTAAAAAATGCCTCCATCTGACAATCACTCGCACTATCGGTTTTCGTGTCTGTGCTCACCCTTGTTCTTCTCAATCTCTGATTACTACACCCAGTGATTTGGCAGTTTGTCACTTTAACCCAGGTCTGTGTTCAATCTTCCCCATACCTCCATACTGACAGAACCAAACCCCTATAATTTTGAAAAATACATATAAATGGAACGAAATTTTAAAAATGATGTGTCTGAAAAATAAATGATGTTTATGTTCGGAACATTTTTTCTTAGTGTGGAGAAAATTCTGTTCCACTTTTCTAATTGTTCAAAGCAATAATGACGCAATCCGGCGGCATCTAGTCGACTCTTTAAATTCATAACCAACGTCAGACAGGTAAGTTTACCAAATCGATGCCAGCTTAAGTCAAAACATCTCCCCAGAATGTGCCTCCTTTTTTGACATCTGAGGTCAAAAGCTCAGCAGTTGGATTTCCCTTGCACATCAAACATCATTCACATGTTCATCTTAGGTGTATTGGGTAATTGTAAATCACTTAATAGTCTGTCGAGGGGTAGAATGTCAACTGAAACACGCACATCCTGTGTATGTGGGGTGAGCAGTTGACCTAGGGGCACCTAGCGTAAAAAGGTATGAAGCAGAGTGAGATAGCGCGCGGCCACAGCCATCACCTTTTCCTTTATAGACTGAGGAAAATCTCTTTTGCCCCGTGAACTCGTCTACCAAATCATGCGGGAGTGGTGGGGTGCTGAATTCCAGGAAAACGGTTGGTGAAATTTGGAGCTGGTGCTTGATTTGAGGTTTAATACAACAGTGTGCAAATTTAACACTGAAAATGCGCGGTGTATGCTAAATTTTATTTTATTTATAGCGCTGTTCAGTAAAGGAGCCTTCTGTGTAGGGTTGACTTTTTAATGACTATAAGTGCGTTTTTAGAACATGTTAAGCATAGGACAAGAAAATTTGCTTTTCTTCTTTACATAAGCCCAAAGCTAAACTAACCCGAAGAACGCCTATCGATTCAACAGCCATTTTTTGTCATTTTCTTACCAAAACAAGTATGGAACTCAGGAATATAATAATATGGGATTAAAAAATTGCAATGGTTCAAGCTGTCCATCATATCTGGATTTGCATTGTAATTATGAGGGCACCATTCACCTACTGTTTCCTTAGTAATCATGCGGTGCTGGACAGTTGACCAATCATTACTGACGCTTACAGACGTCTCCAAGGGGCTACAGATTATCATTTATTGCTTAGGCGTAGCATACAAGTTTAACTGAAGGAGGAGAGCTTTGGTGGTTCGTTGGAATTGTGCGTTGTACGGTACGATGAATGTCAGTTTTTGGGCTGACAGTGGAAGGGTAAATTGTTAAAGCAATCCAAATGCAAACTGCCGTTCGTCTGTAGAGCGATGATTTGAGTTATAGCAGTGGTCGGACAGTTGATCTCTAGGTCAATCAAGTACCCAATCAAGTGTCAGTAATTTAAGTTAAAAAGGCGCGAGTTTTTGCGTGCATTACGGCACCGCTGCTCCTGTTATAACTCAACGGTACTCACTTTCACAAAACGAGGCCTACTCTCCACATTTTTGGTGTGGCCAATGCGTTTTGTGATTTTAATTTTAAGAAGGTGATTAAGTCAGTTACCGCTGTTTTTCATAAATGGTTTGATGATGGTGAATTGCACTTCAGAGGAGGTAGAAACCAACGCAACCAAAGCTAATAAAGCTCAAACCATAAGTAAGTCTGTGAACCCAATTGATTTATTTTAGAACACGTTCAGCCATGTGTATATCCTTTTCAGGTACTAAATTTAATATTCGTAGGTGAAATTGGATTGGAAATTGAATGGTATGTGCACAAGAAAATTCTACCCCAAGATCCTACCTAAGCTTACAACGATCTGGACTAAGAAACGACAGCCGGCTGCAATAGAGTTTGTTTCGCTGCAACTATCATCAGCTTCCGGATTTCAGGGGTTGAATTCCTGTCTACAAGTGGGTGACGGAACCCACCAGCGAGAGAACAAGAGGAACAAAGTAGTTACCCAAGTGAATCACATATTTTGTCTCAGATCCCAAAAAAATCCTCTTGGGAATAAATTGTGACAATTAGGAACGCTTTCTAATTAACTCTTAGATGCACTTGTCAAGGCAGAACAGATCGGGGATTGGAATTAATCTGGACATGCGTTGCAAACAAGATTACTGAACATGGCTGCATGGAATATTTTTCAGCTAGAGTTTGTAGTTTCACAAGTTTGTGCGTTCATTGTATTTGAACTATACGACAAACCATGGTGTAAAGCCTTCTTTCAAGTACACAGCAGTAAGGATCTTCTGATGGAATCTGAAGTTCGAAAACTATCTGCTTCGGTCGAAATCCCATCGATCTAGGATGGGCTTTGACAACGCCGCGAATATGAATCCCCTCTGTGTTAATAAATTGGAAGTAAAGGCCACAAGCTTTATTCATTTTTGATTACTCACTGAGAGAATCTGAGTTGTTTTTGTTTTAATAAAACAGAGAGACTGGATATTCCGATCGATCTCCCGATAAAACTCCGCCACAGTCTATTAAGAAACGTGAGTCAGGCAAAATAGTTGCTCAAGTCTGATATTTATAAAGTGCTGCCATACAATGATGAGTCCTATTAGTTTATACCAGCTCAGTGTCAAGTCGTTAGCCCAGCTAAACACATAAGTCGATATTTAACTATCGTTTTTACAATTACAGTGAACTTAAGTTATCTACTCGAAATATATTGCAGTAGTTATCAGCCAGGTAGTTACAACGTGAACTCATACTCTAGCCCCAATGAAATTGCTTTGCTCAAGGTCAGAGATCAGGTTTTAGTAAACCAAGATCTATGCCATTCTGTGGGACATGTGCATGCTTTTTCTAGTGAAACTAACGTTACCTGTTGGCAAAGTTACCCGTAGTTTTAAATTTAATAACACGATTTCACTCCCAACTGACTCCAATTTCAAAAACAGTTGTTATCTTCCCATCTTGACCTTGATTAGAAAACGAGAGCAATTGAAGGATTTGACTCGACACGAAACAAGAAGCACCGTTAAGTAGCCTCAAAGCGTCAAAACAATTAGAATTAATCATTTACTGCAGATAGCATGGCACACCTATTCGCCGATTCGCTGTCTACAGCCCTGGAGGCATTAGGTTGTGAATGGCATTGCCAAAGCTAATAGAGTGCTTGCCTCTGCCAAGGCGGCTGGCATGTTTAATTCTTGACTTAGGCCTGAATAAAATTTTCATCGGTATTTAGCCGCCTGTCCATGTGTGCCAAGTTTCACTTGCACCACCCTTATCTTTATCTAAATTTTGCTAGCTGTCTTCAAACGCAAATCGGCATCAGCTTGCACCATTCGCTGTTTCATCACTGGAGAACTGGAAAGCCATTAAAGCAAACGGAATACATCGGCCCTCCTTTTACCTCACTGATGTTGGCAGTCGTACGTACGTTGAGAGGAATAATGAGGCCATTCTGTTGAGAATAATTACGGTGGCACAAAAGTTGGGCGTGGTGACGTTCACTTTAAAGAAATCACATTTTGGTAATGCACAGTACAATTTTTTGATCGAAAATACTGACAGCGAAGGCAAAAGTTCCATACGATTCCTTTCGCCTACCATAATTTACTTTTGGTATTAAGAATACTCTGCCGACTTAATTGTCGATTGTAAGGCAAGCCTATTGGCAGTTGACGAAGACCTTTCATGAGCTTAAATTTGATCCTAAGGTGAGGTTTTGAAAGTCAATAAAACTAAATTCAAAAAGTTAAAAAACGTTTTAAAAGAAATGTGCTACCAGGGCTCTTAAACAATCCAGCACCACTGTCCAATTTTCAGACTTCACCTCCACACTTCTAGCACGGACTCATGCTTTGCAACTTTAACTTACTAAAAATAGCTATATTTTTATCCTAAATCGCTTGGATAAAATCCTTTAGAGTAACTGCCTATGACTCTAGAAGACAGTTTACAATTCCTCTTTGACTAGAAAAATGTGAGTGATAATGGATTTTGGGATCTTTTTTTTTCACGCGACCACCACTCCGGCTTCCTATGTGACCTTTGTTCTCGACTTAACTCCAGGACGAGAGACCAGCTGGTTCAACCACCCTCTAATACACTGACCTCTAACATCTTAGGCCGGTGGCATGTTATCTGTCATCGCTCGTCATTTCAGCTGTTTGATTTTATCGGTCACTTTTCAATCATTTACTCATGACATCCAGATCGAGAATTACTTGATCGTATTTCCAAAGGGGAGGCAACTCAACAAAAGTTTAACGAGAACAGTCAAACTTTGAAACTATGCAATCGTTCAATTATTTAGTATGACAGATTTCTAAATAGTTTTAATTCCATCAATTGACTCCTACAAACCTGACCAGCAAATTTTAAGAGCAATCAATATAGTAAAATAGCTTATTCTAAAATCATGGAAGGCAAAATTCTGGGTAACATGAGTAAAGCAGTACAAATTGAGCGCAACTTTGTATCAGCGTTTAGGGTCCGCTAGCTTCAAAACTAGGGTGGAAAGTTAGTTTGTAACTCGAAGACTGTAAACTGTGGATCACAATTTCTTTATAATTCGAGGAGGTAACTTTGGAGTCTCCAGCTCTCCATCACATTGAGTTCTCCTATCAAATTTATCTATTATTGCATTAACTGGTTGTAGGTTTTTGGCCGATCGAACAAAATTCATGTGCGAGAGTTCAATATTTGCCATACTTCAAATCTCCAAGGTCATTGTGAGGTGAGGTATGCAACGAAATTTCCCTTTTTACTTAGGAATTGAAAATGATGGACCTAAAAACTCCCTTAGTTTTTTATTTCCCAAGGCGTTCTCATTAGTCTTCCAAACATTAAGAAATTTCATCTTTACATTTCCGACCAGCCACTTATGCAGCAAGAGTATAAATCACTTCAAGATTGTAAGATGACCAGCCATATTGCAATCATCGAGAGTAAAATGATCACAGACACTCACTACGTTTAAAGAAATGTTTTATAAATCAATTAAATCAGGAGACATGATTTAATTTGTTTAATAGAGAGAGCGTGGCACTTATGTGAACGAGAACTGTAGTGCTTGATGCACTTTAATTCCTACATCAACTTTTGGTCCAGGTAAGCGTCATTGATTGAAGAAAAATGGATGAAAGTGAAAATATAACGCAGACCTAATTATAAATTAGACACTGACACACAAAACGTACAAGGAATTATTTGTTTTAAATTTTTCTTATTTACGATTTCACTTCTCAGAATCACACGTAATTTAATAGTAAGGTTAACAATGTGGTTTAGGCAAACGTTAGAAAATTCTTACGGTTTTCTTTATTAAGCCCAATCACGAAAAATTCAATCATAGTATCTTTATGAAATGTATACTAATATAAGAGAATTTCAAGTACAAATGGACAATTATTTTAGTAATTTGTATATGCAGACACCAAATTGTATAGACTAACAAAAGTATTTAGTTCAAAGAGGCCCTTTAATGCACAGGAAAAAATAGATAGAAAAAGAATGGATTTATATTTAGTGAATTAAAATAATGCAGGAAGGAATAAAACCCATTCAAAACTAGTATTTTCTTTATTTGTAAGAGTGTAAATTTTGAAAAAAACCGTGTCTAAGAGTTACATGGCGTCTAAAATTATATTCCTTTTATGGACAATGAAATTGAACATTTTCGTACATATCCCGGCATTAATATCAAAGAAAGGACATTATATTAGATTAAGTATGTCT
The DNA here is from genome assembly GCA_900604375.1 of Mesocestoides corti. Taxonomy (NCBI): domain Eukaryota; kingdom Metazoa; phylum Platyhelminthes; class Cestoda; order Cyclophyllidea; family Mesocestoididae; genus Mesocestoides; species Mesocestoides corti. The sequence continues at coordinate 19,504 of UXSR01005257.1, read as the reverse complement.
GGTTATGCTTTGTTTGTGTCAAATTTTTCAAAATCTGGAAGACGCAGGCCAAAAAGTTGAACAAGTATAAAACAGAGTGAAAATAAAATAAAGTTCGAAATTTTACAATCAAGAAAGATTTAGATTAATACCGCCAAAAAACAAAGGAAAACAATTGTCTATGGAAGTTCACGAAATGAGCTAACTAATTTTTTTAGTACAGTAGATAAAAAACCTTAATTTGATATAGGGTTATCTGGGTAAACTAAGGAAAAAAAGCCGCTATATTTAAGTGGATTAAATTGTAATCAAAGTATCTCTAAAATAGGATTATGAGCAGCGATTCGCTATTTGCAATAAAAAACCTGATAAGGTTCAAAGAAACTGTTGCCCACAATGAATGCAAAATATTAATTGCGATAAATGTAGCCAAGCGAACTCATGTGTTGATTAAATATTAATGTTTTATATGTGCTTTTTGTGTCGCATCAAACCTAGACTTATTAACATATTAAAAAATATAAACTACAGGTTAGCTAAATAAATCATTTAATTTTCAGGAAAATGTTTGTTTAAATTTATTAATTTTGTAACAATTTTTGTTCCTGTAACTTATGCACATTCAAAATAACAGGACTGTGTGAGGTGAGGTCGTGACTCGCGAGATGTTTTGTAGCTGTCTGATGTCTATTCATGCGCTGATTTAGGGATTTTATTATATTTTGTTTTTAAAAACATAGTTACCAATTTTTCTTTGCAACACACGTCTGCAAGCTACCTACATAAGGTGATCCTTAAGATCAAATAGCCACTTTAAGCGCAAGATAGAGATTTGTTCATTTCATTTATCTTATTAAAATGACGATTTTGGTTGATAAAGTAAATTTTAAATTTTTAGGTTAGGTTCATTTGGTTTGTTCAATTGTCTTAAGTAGATTTTAAACATCAACTTTTCGTGTAATGTGTTTCCTAAGGTCTCAATTTCGGCAGAGTAGTTATTTTGCGCATCAGTAGCAACATATTCAAATGTTTCATCTTTAAATCTTCCAGGTCTAATCTCGGTCCGATTATTATTAGTAGTTCGAGGTCACTTCCGTTGCCCCCTACGTTTGCTTGAACCATTTCTCACGACGGATTTCCCAACCTCAATGTCCGATATGATAAGGGGACGCTCCTCAACATGGAGCGGTGGAGCCCCTTTAACAAACGGTGATCCTGAAGCCTCGAGGACCTTTGAATATGGTGACGCATCTCTGACTTTGCACAGTACCAATGCTTCGGCAAATAATGCGGCCACGTCACTTGATCAGGGAACTGGTAATAGTGGCAGTGGGACTGCCGCAAACTATCACTGCTCACCTGTCACGAGTTCCCACACAGCAGCAGAACTCAGTTCTCAGGAATTCCAAACAAATCGCCGGCTTCTTGTGGAAAAAACACCGGAGTCAACCAATTCTGATTACAACCAAAACTATTTTACTAACACGGCTTCTTCACCATCACGAAATTCAAGGGAATGGAATACCGGTAGTGGTGGTGCAGGAGGGTTTCAGTCATCAAACTTTTCAGCCCTTTCTGTTGCAGCCTCGTCCCCATTTTCTCACCAACCGGAAGGCGGTAGTGCTGGTTTACTAACTCCTTGTGGGGGTTATGGCGGCTCCTCTCCCTATACCAACGGTTCATGTTGTCCGGAGTCAAAGATTACCTGCCAACAACCGGGCCTACACTCAGGATCACCAAGTTCCGTTGGAAGTCAACTTTCAGTTGCACAGCCAAATATTATAAATGCTTCTGGGGCTATCAGTGCTAACTCGGTTGGATCAACAACGGCTGGATCAACATCGGCTCCAAATTCTGCCAAGCGGCCCGCTCGTAGAAATCCTTGGGGCTCAGAAACATATTCAGATCTGATCGCCAAAGCCATAGAGTCGTACCCGGAGAAACAGGCGACGCTACAGCAAATCTACGATTACATCTCTACGAATTACACGTATTTCAGAGAAAGGAGTGATCCCCCTGCTTCTGCTGGGTGGAAGGTAATTAAAAACTTACTTACTCAGGTTAAGATCTGTTGTTCTGGTTCCTCTGGCATCAGGTTCAGTTACCCAGAATAATGGGACATGTTTTGCTTAGGATCAGAAGTTTGTTGTGTGGATTCCACTTTTTCCATTAGTTTCTTTCGAATCTGGCATATCATTGTGTTCAGACTTTGTGCCACACCGGAATTGTGTCCATTGAACGAACTTGCAACGATTTGCCTCTCTTTTACGGGTTTATTGATGGCCTAGCAATAAATTTTGGGTTTACAAACCTGCAATACCACTGTCTAGATGAGTCTAATTCAGGACATTACAATGATATATATTCACCATTATATTAGCACTCGGCTTTATCCACGTCTCAGTTCTAGATTGAGATGCAGCTGTTTTAGTAATACCTATTCACCTTCAGATCTGTTTCAGTTACTTTTAAGTATTTTTTAGTACGTGCCTAGCATCGGCTGTCATTTTTATCTTGGAAGATCTCTTTTCATCTTGACGCTCCAAAGGTTTCATTTTTCATTTAACGACAACGTTCTTGCTGCTTAGTGGTGGATACAACAAACTTAAGATTTACTCAATTTGTCGCAGGCTCACATATTTTCTGGTTATTTGTTTTTTCGTTTCTGGAAATTTCGACTAACATGGCTCTAAGAATTCACCTTACCCCATATTTTCAACCAGTGCATAGGCGATCTTTCGGCAGTCAGCGGTCTGAATCAAAGTTTGCAAATTTTGTTTTTTCCACTGTTTTTTTCTGAATGGTACGTGGTGGTTCTTAAATCAAATGCTTAAACTCTTCGTATCATAGTGACGTGGTAATTGCCAAACCTAATATGGGCCTCATATGCAACTCTTCCAATATTAGGGCCATGGCATTCGACGCTTCAGTCAAATATTGACAAATAGTGCAAAATCATCGGAATCCTATCTTCCTTCCACCTGCACCTGATAAGTGTTTCTCGGGGCATTTATCACTTGCTCACCTGAAGTGAACGCCCTGAGTCTTCAATGCTGCGAAGTTATGCCTTAAGTTGCATCTCTTAAAATTTCGTGAACAGTGTATTACTTTAGTGCAAATGTGAAAAAGAAACCTAGCAAAATCGTTAAGGCAAAATCGGTGTCAACCTTTCGTGTAATGGAAGAAAGAGACCACACCATTCTCTTTGTCTCAAGAGGAATGTATGCATTCACGCGTGCTTCCGAACATTTGAAGGTCACGGAGGACTTGTGCGTTCTGTGTGCGCTTTTTCAGCGTCTTCCTCTAGTCAAGGTCAGGCAGTGCTTGATCTGTGTGATCCGCGCAAAATGTGAAATCGCCTAATTAGTGCGCGTGACGCCATCCTTGACCCTATTGCCCGGTTCACAAACATGTCCTTACTAGTCACCTGCTGCCAACTTGATCGAGCAATCCCTTCGCTAAACTTGCTTCGAAATTGTTTACATTCGAACTGTCAAAACAATGGACTGTAGTTAATGCGTTTGCATTATTCAACTTCTCCAGTAACCTCATGAAAGCATCGTTAGATATGGCATTTAGGCACCACTTTCTAGTGCTTGGCCTGATTACACCAAATGGGTTGTTTGTTCATCGTTTTCGAGCTGCATTTTCTTCGGTTTAATCAAAGCTCGTTGCATTTTCTTTTCAAGGTGTTATAATCATTAGAGTCGATGAAAGGTTTTAGCCTCAGTAGCTTTCGTGCCCAACCCATGTCAAAAATTATTCCTGTTTACATGAACATCGCCTTTGCGAAACTCACTTTAAATTTTCTGGCTTACGCTGAAATAGTTATTTGTGATCTAAAAAACGCTAATCTAACTTGCTTGGGGGTGTTTGGCACGATACCACAAAGCCCACATTGTTTGAATTTATTGGTAATTAGATTTTATTAAAAATATTAGTGCGCACATCAATTAAAGGTATTATCTGAGGTGCTAGATTTAGTGCAGAAAGTATCTTTTAGAGTTAAGCTAAAAGCCCGATCTCCACCAACACCAAATGAAGAGTCTGTCATGGTTTCTTGCTCTCAATATGTCAGCACCACCGAAGTTATCCACCACCTTAGTTAGTGTTTCTGTTGCAAAATCGCCAGCCCCTAATGTTTTCGCATGTGTTCGTGAGTGGCAACCTAACCCTAGCTCTCATCTACTTGGGCTTGCAAGATATCCCCAGAGTACTACCAAACTTCTTCCCTCTAACGTTTGATGCATAATTGGGAGTGACGATTCGAGGTGAGAGGCCATAAGGGTATCAAAAACTCATCTAGCTGGTGTTGATATTCAAGCTCCTCGGGTCATGTGAGTCCACTAGAATACTCCGGAACTCATCAGACCCCGCGCCTCGTTCGCACCTAGTTATAATCGCGCTACCCCAATTTCTGTACGTGCGTGTCATAGCTGTTGTGACCTTCATTAGGCCAATGAGAAATCGCGTGTTTCGGCGTGACGCAACGAAAAGTGCGCTACTGTCGTAGCGCAGTTCGCAGGCGCACGTAAGGGATGCGCTCTTCACGCGACTTCCGGTGGGATCCATTTTACGCCTCACTGGCCAGTGTTCCGTATGTAATAAACGCGGTAATCTTAAGGATGTCCTCAAGTCAAAACTTTCAATTCGCCGCAAATGCCCCAGTTAACCAGGTGATCTCAAAATTCTAGACCTATCTAATTTGCATCTGAGACTGCGGTAATGATCTCATGCACAGAAGGCATTGTCTTTGTGCGCCTCCGAAACACAAAGCTTCCCCCTTGGAATATTTTGTTTGCCCAATCATCTCTATTGATTCAAAATCCGCCCAGTCTGTTGCTACTCTAACGTTTGATGCTGCTTGGTTGGTGAGGCTTGTTCATGGAAACCTTGTTTTCACAATCCCATGGGGGATTTTGAGCCATGGACCTCGTGCGTCAGTACACTTTTTCATCTGTCTTTCTGAAAAATTGATTGGCTTCTCGGCGGACTGCTGATTGGTTCACTTCTTGTAAAAGACTACACCTTTCGTCTGGTCTAACTGTCAATTTTGATTGTTTTGAAGGCCGACCCACGTCTGAACTGCAAAACAATATACCCTTAAGTAAATAACCGACACTTGGTGCTGTGCAGTGACACCTTTGTTATAGCACTACCTGTATTCCATATTTGCTATCAGGGTCCTAGTGCCTCTGTCAATGCTTCAATCAACAATTTGCAAACTTGCGATTTACTTAGTAGGCAAGGGCCAGCAGGCTTGATTTTTAATATACTTTTCGTAAGTGTGCCAAGACACCAGCATGAATTCTTCCTGCAAGTCAAAATCTGATGTCCTGACTAACGCACCATGTAGCTTCATTTTTTGTACTATTCACGTGAAACTTAAAGCACACTGTCACTCCCTTCACAGCATACTTTATGCGTTCTTTTTTCCACTTGATGCACGCGTACTGCTTTGGCATCGCCTGGTGCTGGATCATAATGTCACGTCGTTTAGAATATTGATCCTGTCTGTCCACCAGAGTTCTCCTGCGAGATCGCTTTCTGAAGTGTCCGTACATGGGGTCTTTCTTCTTCATTGAGGGTTCACAAATGCTTCCTTCGGCGTATGCGAGAACATTAGTAGGGGTGAATTTGGATTGCTCTAGAACTTAAGCCTCGCCAACGTTCCGGATTACCCTGTGTAAAAACTATGGTCAATTAGCTGCGCTACGGAAAAAGTTAACGCCTATTTCATTATTCAAAGCCAGACACGCAGGTCTAAAAGCTTCTGTGAGTATGTGCACGTCGACGATACCTCAATTTTACTAGACTTGTAAAGTACCATCTCGTATCACGTCATGCTCGAAGTCGATTGGTCCATTCTTGTTATTGCGAGGAAACTTTCCGGTGTGGAGAAGTAATTTTTCAAGCCCTAATTTGCATCAGCATTCTAGTGCGCGATTGTATATCCCGAAATCCAGCTGTGTTCCTTTAGAAGTTGTGGTGTAAGCAAGGTGGATGTCTTAGTAAAGGGTAAGGAGTGTATGGAACCGCTGCCGATTGGACCATTTTGTCTTTGCAACCGGGATCGTGATTTGCAACTCTATGCATTAAAGGAAACACTGCCGAGCGAATGCCTGATTTCTTGCCAAAATTACGCATTTGACGGCGAGGGAAAACCCTGTTTCACGATCATTACAACTCCTGTTTTGATGTCGCCTGGCGTTGTTGGCGCTGGCATGTTTTTGCCTTCGGCACGGTGTTTTGTGTCACTCATTTTAGCTGCAGCACCTCTTCAACTTAGCACCCTCCATACGATATCGTGTGAAGTCGTGCTAGACTGTAAAACGCTGGACGCCATTTATTATGTGTTCTTCAAACCGTAATTCAACTCCTTTTTTTCAAAGCGACAGTTCCAACAATGTGGGTATGATAATTACGTAGGATGGCGGTTGCAGATGTTCTGCTGCGCCACGGGTGGCCCTGGATCAAGGCTACAAAATAGGTAGTGAAAGGTTTGAGAGGTCTTTAAGGGAGCCAGTGATAAAAGTGCAATGGTGGTTGCCGGTTTCACAATGGATAACCAGAAAATTATGCCTATTCACCAACAAAAAACTCCACAATAGGAAGAAAGATCAGGGTGAACGTAAAATTGCACGTAGGTATATAATTATTAGGTGAATTTCGAAGTTTCTTAGAAGTCTGTAGTGTCAAGGTAAGCTGGTAAATCGTTCAACATGATGTTTAAATTTTTCCCTTTGCCAGCTGCCAAGGAATCTATGCCAAGTTCCATAACTCGTTTTCATAACTCGATGAGTTCTGTATTTACGAAGTAAAGGAATCAGATATGTAAGTAGCTGAAGTACACTTGGGACTTTTCAAGAGAAACGGAAGGTGCCATGATTATTTCGACTGAGAATTTGTGTCTGAGTCCGCTAACTGAATACCAAGCAGATATTGGGAATTCAGCGAAGTAGGAGTACCTGCAAGGATGGTCGGCGCTTGTCTTATTTTGCTCTAGCCATGGTAAAATAAAAAAACACGCTACGTAAACGCTTTGATGAAATTTTTTTATCCGTTTAAGCGAGAAGCACGCACTCCGTTAAAATACATTTGGGGTGGTCATACCAGGAAGTTGAACTGAAAATGATGTTAGGGCAACGGGAACTCGACTACCAGGTATGCATCAAACCAGATTTATTTACGGGGTTATATTCAGCACGGCAAATATTCTCGTAGCCAGTTTTCCTCCGATGCACTGGCCACTTTGATGACTATTGCCTGAGGGAAGAGGAAGTTAGTGACGTCATAGTCGTCCGCTGTGAGTGGACGCTTGTAGCACAGACGGGCTTATCTGTTCTAATATCCTCGGTATATGTTCAGGTTCGCATATCTGTCTTTATAAAGCCGCCATGGGAGTTTGAAGTGTAGTCCAAAAACGCGAACTAATGGTTTTTTTACAAATTAACACACTGGCCCTTCCGTAATGAAGAGACTGAGCTTTCGGACAAGGTTGTACATCGTCGCAGTGCTGCTGCTGAGTCGTGTGCGCACGCACATTCCGCGATGTCCTTGTCCAAAAATTAGTTTATTTGTGCGTTGCGCACGTGTAGGCGCGTGTTCATGCCGCACTTATCCGCGTGCGCGCGTGTGTGTAGTCAAAACAATTCACCCACCCCACCACCCCCCTCCTCCCCGAGTGCGCGTGGACACGTTCGCGTCTGACACCCACACGCACGCAGCGATTGTTGGCCCTCTCTCTCCCCACGTCGCGTCTCGTCGCTTCGCCCAATTTGTTCCGTCAAGCGCGTAAACACGTGCTTACAACCCTGTTGCTTGGACAAGGAGACGCCTTTGAGCCTAATTCTGCCGGTTTTCATACATAATTGAGGTGTCTTGCTCTTTCGCTCTTCGTCCCGTGGACACCAGACGAAGAAAAGTTCTTTTAAAATTCCCTAATGAGCAGGGAGGGCTCTTACAGTTTTGATCATTAATCTCATAATTCCACTTAATATTCTCAAGGGACAGAACCGAACTCGTCTCTTGTGGCCCTTAATGGAACAGGTTCAGTCTTGTCCAGAAAAGCAGGTTTTGCTATTTCAGGCACATTAACTAAACTGTATTTCTTAGTTCTGCCGCGTGTTCTAGTGCCTAAAGACCGAGCATTTAACATTCTCATTACTTGTGACGCTGAGGCCTGTGAAGTTAGCTTCAAAATTCTACCAGGATACAATTACTGAAGCAGTTAATGGCTCATTAACCACGTACGTTAGCAATTAACTCCTCCTGCTGTCTCGGTTCACCTATCCAGCGTTCGGTTAGGTAGCCACAGTTTTTAAAAGTCGTTTCTTGTCGCCGCGGCTCTTGTCTGGCGTGATGATGCGGTGTCTCAACTTTTGACAAGCTGATGCGCGCGCTTTTGGCCACGTGATCAGCCATTGTTTTGGCATTACAGTGCACTTTCCAACGCGAGCGCGCGCAGACAGGCGAGCCAAAAAACACCTCAAGGCCTGTCGGCTGCCTCGACGGCGCTCGAGCCCAGACTGCCATCGGTCGAGGGTTGGATTCGTCACTGGGATTTCACCAGATAGCTGGTACACAACTGACCCACCTAGCCTGAACACCAAATTGTTTCGTATTGGTTCCGAAACTAACAAAATCGATATGCATCATCTGAATACCCTCGAATTTCCACTACGGTTCATTAGGTTTTCACTTAACGGTTTTTGTCTCAGAAAGCTATTTCTGTGTTTTGACTAACGCTGGATTTATCGGGATCTTTTCCTTTTTCAAGAACTCCATCCGACACAACCTTTCGCTCCACGACAAGTTCGTCAAGTGTCCCAAAGCCTCAGAGAGTTCCAAGTCTTCATACTGGCGCCTGAACGCGAACTCACTGAACCGTCCCTATGTGCGTCGACGGACCTGCTCCCTCGATGCTCCCGGCAGTGCTGGCAGCGTCTCGGGCAAGAAGACCAAGTCGCGTCTCGGAGCTGGTGGTCCCTCGTCGGCCGCGAAACGCGCAGCCCAAATGGCAACTGCTGGAGGCTCCGGTGTAAGAGGCGACACGAAGACCGGTGCCTACGGCGGGGACGATATTCTGGGCAGTCTGCCAGGCCGATCTGCACGATCTCACCTTGGTAGCCTTCCTTCTGGCATTGCGAGTGCGTTTAGCATACCTGGGGGCGACGGAGGAGGTGTGTTGGGGATTAAACAGGAACCCACCAACAATGTGAATCCATGGAGCGGCTCAAATTCAGGATTCCTCACAGATCGGAAACCCACTTCTGAGGAATTGAGTGCGCTATGGTGGGTTTTTGCAATAAAATCGCCCGTTGAATTTGCAGTAACTTGTAGGCGCATCAAAATGCCTTTGTATGTTCAGGTTCGAAATGTTCAGTGTTTCATTTGAAATGTCTTATCGAGATTCTTCTGCATTTGTTCACATTTTGGAGAACACTAGATGCATCAGCGACAATTGTGTAGTGCTAATTCTGGTAATTCACACGTTCGGTGGTGCGCTGCCTCTCAATGTGCCGTTCTGATGTGTTCCTTGTCTAATGGTCTGGTGTCTTCCCAGCCTGCTAAAATTTCACCATGCAGACGAATAAGTGTTTAGGACGTCTTTTTGATCCCTTGTCACCCTCGGTATTGCATAACCAGGGACATAAATTCAGCCACCGATTGTAAAAATCCTTCGCGCGCCAAGGTCTGAATTGCCAGATTGTCGACGCACAGCCATTTATGCAACAGCGATGAGGACGCCTTACCAGAACCTCGACCCTCATTTCCTGACAATTTTCATGTGCTTTTAGATGTTGAATATTAACCACTCTTGAACAGCTGCTTTTTACGCTCGTTTACCTCCACCCATTCCGCTCCGGTTGCAAGAACGGAAGCATCCTCTCCCTTATATCCCTTTTCTCCTGTAGTAAAATGCATGGCAGTGATTCTGTGAGTTCGAGCAACCTGAGTTTGATGAGTGGCGCTGGAAGTAGCGGTGGCGGTTACGAGTTTCAGATCCCTCGAGCACCCCCTTCCTCCTCCGCCCGCTCGAGTTTCTCCTCAGGAATCGGTAGCGACAGAGGCTCCTCCTTCTTCTCACCTCCCCAGCCAAGCCGATACCAGCAGGCCTTCTCCCACGAACAACGTTACGGCTCCATCTGTGATGCTTCTCCTACTTACGACCAGCTGACTGGCATTCTTACCGGCTCAGCTGAATGCCTCGACGGTGTCAGTGATGGGGCCGATGCGTTCCTCCGAGGCAGCTCAGACGACCCCCACCAACTTCACCACCATCATCACCATCACCAGCACCCACCACCAACTCACGCTCCACCTCCACCAACAAACTCCCACCTCCACAACCTACTGATGTGTGGAGATGCCGGCCCAACACCGGCGTCTATGATGCATGGAGGGAGCGACCAGCTTCTGAGCTCCCAGGACGCAATGGAGCTGCGAATCAGCCTTGAGATCGCAAATCGCGTTAAGTCGGGAGACATGAGTGCCGTATCTCAGTGGGCTGCGGTCGCGGCCTCGGCTGCGCGCACGGTGGAAAACGGAGTGTGAACCGATGGTTCTGCCACATGAACCCTCTTTTCTTAAACCTTCTTTTCTCAGGGGCGGCGGCAGCAAAAATGAAATGCTAACAAGCAAGTTTTGTCTCAGGCGATTTTTGACTGATGCTGCGCATATGTTTTGATGTAAATATATGTACCAACTCCAGCCATTTAGCAACTCCCTGCACCCAATGTATTGGAAAACCGTCAGATTTCTGCCTGTTTCCCATTGTGATTGTGTTTAAATCCCACGCGTAAACACTTACCCCCTTTTGTGTGCAAGCGCCGTTGTCGCCTTTTGTGCTCCCTCCCTTCGCCGCACGTCCTTCCAAACACACACACACACACATATGTAAGTACATATGTGTGTATTTTTAATATTACCTATAACACCAGGCGATTGCAACACAATCCCTTTACAAACACCAAGAGAATCGCTTAACTTGTTTTTCGTCTATCGCAGCTTGCCTTTACCCTGCGTCTTGTGCTTTCACGAAATGTGAACGTGTCTTTGCCTATCCCTTCTTCCCGTCCTAATTCTTGCCACTGGAACTTGATTCATTAGTGAGAAATAACCAAACATGCGTTCTTGCTATATCCTATTTAATATAAATAACAAATCAATACCGAGATGCATTTTGTTGTTGTTGATTTGTCTTTTAACAATCCATTCAGATGCAATAACTTGAAGTGAAATTGGTTAAAAGTCGAAGTTTACGCTAAGGACACATTTTAACCTTGTACTTTAGTAGCGAGGTCCCCCATGTTGGATCTGATTTATTTCAAAACGAAAGAAATTCTAGTCCTCTTCTTCCCTAAGGATGATGTCAGGTAACCAATGTCTAGCAGTGGGCTCCAGGTTTGAGAATCCGCTGCTGCTCGCCTTTTACGATCGGGATCCGCAAAGCAATACAGCTGCAATGCACACTGCATTACTGGATCGCGGGTAAGTGTTCTTGGTCCTTCTGTGACGTCCCGCTTCTCACGAATTTGACAACGACGAGAACAGCCGCTTGAGGTCGTCAACTTCCATTCACCGCCTTACCTCGTCAAACCAGTAGACATCGTGATCGAATCCGTCAATGTGTAATAGTAAACCAAAGCTGCCGTTTCAAACGTATTTTTGCTCGTGTCTATAAACTGGCTCGAGGCGTTGCTCATAATTACGCCTTTCTACTATCGGTGGTCCAGTACAATCAATCCAAATCCAAATTGTCAGTGGCTGCTTTAAGTTCGACAGCCGTATCACCATTCTTGCTGGTGTTTCAGTGTCACACGATGTTTGGGTAAAGGAATAAGCCTACATATATTCCTGCCACCCCGGTTCGGGCTGGCAATGGAAGCAAATGTTTTGCGGTTTCAGTGGTTGCTATCTTCGTCATCTTGAATCGGTGTGGATCTTTAAATGCGCGCACTACTCTCCTGTGGCAGAACATCCTCAGCGAGCATTTTGAGAACTCATCCAAGGGTTCCGTAACGAAGTCTAGAAACAAAAGCAGACTCTAGGCTACTTGGCTCTTTCTTAAATGTCACAATGTGTTGAAGGTCGTTCGACCGCAAAAGCGCTTAATCGATACTTGTAGCTGAGCCAACATCTGTGCAGCTAAACCACGCACTAGCTAAAGAATTTCATTTTTTCTATCTGGCAGTTGTTTTGACACCTATGTTCTGGCCCATTAACTGACGGTAAAGTACTTGAAAACTGATTACATTCTTCACTACCAAAGTAGCTGTTGAATACAACTTTCTCCACAATACTGGACAGTTGTTAAGATACAGATGCAGGAAAGGGAAGCCATTGGTAGTATTTGGTTTCTGCTACAAGTTTGATGGTACGCTTTTACAATGCAACCTTCATGCAGGCTCCACATGTCATTTTTAATCATTTTCGTCGCGGCAGTGCCTACTGTATGAGACCGTTGGTCGTGTGAACCCGCTAACCTTCAGCTTAAAATCCACGTAGAAGTCTCTGGTGAGCCACTCACCAAAAACTAGGTTTTTTGTATGAATAGTTTTCATGAGGTTGGTCAGAACACCTGAATTACAAATCCGTGACGACCAATCGGCAAACTTGGCTCGTCTGATTTGCATAGTTGGGGAGTTCGCACATGCCTGCACGGGAAGCAGGTTGTGTGTTGTTTAAACAAAATTCATCCTGCAGCTGTGCGTGCAACTTGAGTGCTAGTTACACAAGCCTTCGCGCACAAAATTTCGGAACGGGTATTTCGTTTAACAAGCGTGAAAAGGTTGTGAGCAGCAGGCGGCGCTCTCTGGCCACAATCTTGAGCTTACAAAGCGTCTTGGTAGTTTGCAAAAAATAAAAATGTCTCAGTCCGCCTTAATTAATTTTTTTGGAAAATTGTGTGGCGTAGATTCTAACACTTTATCCTGTGCATCACACAAATACCCGTGTTAAGTACCTGGTTGTTAGTTTTCACTTGCACCGGCTGCCCATTGTTAGGAAAACGCTTCTAGTTGACGCTGTCAGGGCTCATTCGTGTATCTTGGAGGCGTCTTCCAGTTACTCCGATTGCGCATTTTCTTGGAAATTAACAAGTGCCATTTGAATTATCAGGTGTTGAAGTTCTTGTAATGAGAAAATTTGGCTTCCCTACTGAAGCGTTCTGACCCAACTGCCTCACAGCCTAGCTCCCTAATGTGGACAACCTTTTGCTGATAAGTTTTTCCTAAAGCCGGAAACTTCGTTTTGTTTCAAATCTCAGGTTCTTTTGAATTTCATCGAGTAATTCGCATCATTAAAGAAAAAGACAACTTTTCGCGATCTCAATATTAGTCAAAGGTGGATAAGCCTCAGGCAACGATTACTTGATGGATTTGAGCACTGACGGAATCACCAGCTTTCTTCGTTATGTCCGCTGTAGATGCGCACTGGTGAGTTGTGGCCTCTAAATGCTTGAAATTACTGAGGAATTCTGCGTGTTCTTAAAGGGGCACTTTGCCTCAGCCCTGGGTGGCTTTATCCATGCTGCCTCCTGTAAGCCCACGGCGTTGTGTTGTTGGCAAAGGGACCACCCTAAATATTCCAATTCCTATAACCAGTTTTTAAGAAATCATTCGACGTGCCTGGCAACCATTTAATTTCAAAATGCCATTTAGTCACTCATCATATTAAGAGGCGAGCCTACGAGACCACAGTATTGTTAGAAGGCAAAAATGGATTTGTGTTTAACACAGGACCATTGGTGTTGACGCGAATGGCTTATTGGCGTTTTCGATCTTAATATTAAGACAAATAGGACTGCGTGATTTTGCTACAAACCTGTTGCAGTTTATTCTTACTGAAACATATACTGATATACAAGATATGGACCCCAAAATCTGCCGTTAGATACCCAAGTAAACCACAACTTTGTTCATGACCACTTTGTTGTTTTCACCAGAGTAGATGTGTCGGAATAGCCCGAAAAGAGAATAGTGTTAATCTAAGTTAACACTATCGTAGGCGCGTTCTGAAATTGCCGGCGGCGAGGTCCCAAGAAATCCTCAGGGACTTTGTTTGAGCTTGACAAGGGGACAGTAATTAGGTTAGGTAATACCTTCCGTAAAATGTGTCCGCAGCCACATTTCTACAAACGTGGACTATTTAGCAATCGTGCATCTATCGTCCTGAAGCTCACAAGTTAGATGGAGTAGTCAAAAGGAGCAGTTCCATTTCGTCAGAGGCTCGTTACAAATAATTTCGCCACAGCTGTTTCGATTACGCAATACTGAACAGGGGTATTCCGATTTACACCACCCCACTTTTCTTCCTTGTTGTGGCCCCAAGTAAGGTAAGGTAAGAGCTTTCGAGATTATCCAAATTAATTTAACAGAGCGGCTATTCGGACAGGAAAAGTAGCCACATCGCCATCGCTTGGCCCCTTTTCTGCAAAGGGTATAATAATTCTGCAGGACTGGCAACCTGTCTTCCACAAATAGGATCTCTTGCACCAAATCGTGATGTTCCAGTGTCAAGGGTCAAGTGTGCTCAGATCACTATAAGGTTTGCTTCCAAATATATGTGCAGAATAATGCGTTCTCGGAAGGTTCTAATTTTCAGGAAAGTAATTTATTTAACTAGGCAAATTTCATATGCAATGTAGGAACGATACCTTACGGTACTGTATGCCTTTCACGCCATGCCCACTGTTTTTCTTTGTTTTGGCATTAATGAACGTAGCCACGTCACATTGCAATTGACCCTTGACACCGGAGCATCACGATCTCCAACGAGTGGTCCTATTTACGAAAGACAATTTGCTAGCCCCCCAGGGCAAATCTATTCTTAGAAAAGAAGGCCAAGCGATGTGACTACTTGTTCAGCCCGAATACTGCCCTTTTAACCCGAATTGGTCCTTTTGGGAAGTTGCCCCAGCCTCTTATGTTATGCTCACTCTTTAATGAAGGGGTTTGTTAGAATTATTTTCAATCATGGTTGTCAAATCAGATATAGAGCAACGATGACCTGAAAGTTGCATAAAATAACTACTCACGAATTTAGAATCGAATAGCAACCGACTGATTTATCTATCTTCAAGAGCATCAATCATCCTAGGCAAAATTTTACCTAAATTACTTGAGATTTACCAAATCTAGAAACTTTTTCAACTTTAAGGGTTTCTGAACCACACGCTTCACGTTCTCAAATTACAATAAGATTGGAAACGTAACATGCAGTGTTTTAGTGTCTTCTATGTAAAGGCTGCTCAGTGTATCATGCGCTTTAAAAATGTCATTGGTTAAACCGTTTTCATTTAAAAAGTAACCATTAAGAGCACCTTTTCAAAAGTCGAAATCACAGGAACGTCGAAAAAAAGAAATTGTGTTTGGACAAATTTCATAGGTGCGTGAGATTGCATAAATTCAAAGGAGTTATGTAGGAGCACCAGTGCGATTTACTTGTCCTTATCTGTTATTCTTACATGTTTGACGAGGCGCTTGTACTAAACGAAGTTAATGCATTTCCCGTTCAAACCGAGAGGCTTTACAGTAGTCAACCTTTTAACTATCACAGGGTAAGCGTAATGGCTAGATTATGCTCCAGATACCCCTGAACGAAATCGTCATTGGTGTTTGGAACACATCGGCACCAACAAAAACCTCCAATGGAGCCAGTTTTGGCCCAAATGCTACCAAGTAGTCGTATTTGTGGTTGAATTAAGAATCTCGTGGAATCTAATACAGTCTGTCGAAAGTCACAAAATGAAACACTGCCTTTTCTTAGCGTCAGCACCAAACTATGTTTACGTTTCTTGCTCCCCGTGCGTTTTCGTGTAGAGGATACTAAATTAACCCGCGTTGAGCTAAGTCGTATAAATAATGGATTGATGGCTACTGAATATATCACTAGTTCAGCATGTTCACGTGACATCAATCATTTATGAAATTGCACCTATCGCTTGACAAATTCAGTAATGTTTGAAATCATGTGTACATCGAATGGACTAATCTCCTTTTTCATGGTGCGTTGGCACAGTTGGTCCACTGCCAAGTTGGTCGATGCCTTAGCGTTGCCACATGCCTTTGACTTCCCAGCTCTGACTTAAAGTGCATCGGTGCATGAACCTTTGGATGCAAAAGTACATTTGTCCGATAAGGGGGCTGGTTAAGGTGCGCGTGATTCAGGTGATGGAGCATCGATTCGCCAAGTGGGTTTTCGTGCCTTTCCCTTCGTCGTCACATTAACCTTCGTCGTGACGACGACGGTCACTATTCCCAGTCCTGTGAGGGCTACAATGAGGTCGTTAAAGCGAAAGAGGTGGTGAGTCCACTTCTGTTTTAAAATCGATACCTCCGTAAAAGCATCATAAAATGCGGAAAGGTGGTTTGTTTGGAGAAGTAAATTGACAACGTTTCCATGCAAGACGATAAATCGGTCCAAACTAATAATAAATGGATGTTTTCGCAAGGTAAGAGGTAGATTAAGATTTTCAATGCCACAAAGCCCCCATCAAACAAATAATTCACAGGAGTGTCCACGTTGTCCTAAGTGTTGGAGTTGCTTGTCCAACAAATCTACTTACACTCGAATTAAGTAGATGTGCTGTAACACTCTTCAGGAGAGAGCTGTCAAATTTGTCACATTTTCTATTCATGATCTCTTATATCTAGTTGAAAGCTAATGTTACAAACAAGTGACCACCTGCAGAATTGCACAAAAGCGTAGTGTTGCCTATTTTCCCTATCATGTCTTTTCTTGCCCTCTTCAAGCAAATCCTCATGCTGTGGATTTACGGGGCTAGTAAAATAAATACTGCCATTTGCGTGGTTTGTTGATCTCAATCACGGTGCTACTCTTCATTCAACATTTGGCGCTTGTTGCACTTGTTTTCGGCAAAAGTCAAGCAAATAGCTGCTAACCGATCAATATTGTTAGTAGTGCCATTGTTAAAAGGAACCCAAAATTGGTGACCTTTTTCAGCAAACCCAAATACATCAAATGGATTTTGTTTTGACCAGCAGTGGATGCTTTATAAACACAGTGGCTCCATCACCAAATAATCTTCAGCTATCTTGCTCCTTTAGTAAAAAACACGCCTGATAGTTTAAGTCTTTTATGGTTCTCAGAAAATTCGTCAGACGACTTACAGCTACCGTACTCATAATTCGCTCCCTTTTAATAACGTTCTCGTCCCCTTGGGTAGCTTCCGTGGGGATAGTCGAAAGGGTTTTATTAGGAACTCTAAAAAAATCATGTTAGCGACACGTTTCCCCCTTGCGCAACATGTCTTTTAATTCGAGCAGTGTAGGCGGTACTGAATTGCTGTTTTGATGAACCCAGTTGATAGACACGGGAGACTTGAAGGCCACCAAGGATCTCTAACCAATAGCCTCGTTCGCCGAATGACGTGTTGTTTACGACGTCTTCGGCTACGGCACAGTCTGAAGAAATTGGGTAGGTGGTAAGCTTTTAGGCGAGGTAGAAAAGGTCTCTAAATTGCCAAATGATGCAGACAAAACATGTGCTAGCCATATTTTTCTACCCCTAAAAAACCATGGGTTTATAGTAGCCTCAAAAAAGTTTTCACTCACACTAAACAGCATAATTTAACGCTACCGCCATAGCGGAATATCCGTAGGTTGACGAGTTGAGACCATTAACTGTCTCCGAAATCTCAAAATTTTGAAAAGCGAGTAATTCAGTATCTCATAACCTCTACCGCCTTAATAAGTGCCTGTATCCATTGGCCATTAATATAAATTTGAAAGCATTTCTAGTTATATCAGAATGAGTGCAAAAAATGTCTTCTAGTCAGAGCGACATGGCCAAATGTTGCTTTCTTGCTGCGTCATTACCAATTAAATGTGAAAAACTTGGGTGCGAACTGTTAAACAGCGGCCACAGCAATGTGTCAGATGATCCGTGTAAAGAATTTGTGGAGATGCGAAGCACGAGGAAACTCAACAGACTAGCATGTCAGGCTTATGTCCTAACATGAGAGTAGGGTTCAAAGGTTCCTCTTTCAGTCTGTTTAATTAAGAGGCTTCACGCTGAGGCTAATAGTGTAATTTATGGCGTCCATTTTTCATGGAAATTCGACTACTAGTTTAACAAGGTTCCAGCCACTTCGAAATATTCCCGAAATTCACGGACAATTTAACTGAAACTGCTGCTTACTGATGCCATATGCATTGACAAATTCCATGCTGAATAGTCCGCGCTTGAAACAATGTGGCCAATGAAGACATGGGAGGGACCACTGACCATGTCACGTGCTTGTGTCTGCAACCGCGCTTGATGAGAAATGTGACGCATTAAGTAGAGGTCCAAAAAAAAGTTGAAGTGAATGGACTGGCTGTTATTTACATCCAAGTCGCCCATAGTAATGGCCAGAGGTTTGAGTGACTCGGCGAAAATGGTTACGTGTGGCCAATTTTCGAATCTAAGTCGACTTATTAGGCGCGCTTTGCGCATCTCACGTGAATCAAGTGACGCCCTCTTTGGGCCTGGTAACGTGTGGATTATCAAGACGGGGTTCTGTTACGTCAGAAGGTGGACTCAACACGTCCGTCGTGGCCTCTAATGAATATGTGTGATTCATTATCTTCCCATTTAAGACTTAGCAAAATGCCACGCACCCTGAACGGTGTTCAATGCAACCGAAATTTAGAAAAACAGAAGTTTCGAGTTCTTTTTACATCTCAGCTATTGATTTAAATGTTAAACAAAGAGGGGATTTTTAATTGCCAGACATCACTCTTTCATTGCCTCAACGGCTTGTGGATGAATTGAATTCACTGCATTTGCTGACATTGGGCCAAATTGTTCGAAAAACAGTAGTTATGCCGATCAGCCGTGCACAACTGCACCTAACTGGATCTACCCACAATCGCAAGGGAAATATAATTGCTATTGTGTTTACTTACATAACTCAAATGGTCAAAATCCTCTCATTATAGCTAAGACAGATAGATCAAGTACATTCAAGGCATACCAGGGCATCTCCAACTGCGAAGTATAATGAGGTAGTTGGAATTTTCGTCTATGTAATTAGCTTACTCTTTGTATGAAAAGACGACCACATAAGAATACGTGTGTGAAATGTTCAAAACACAGCATCGGATTCTAGGTTTATGTTTTTGAAAAGCGCCGACTGCTTTTAACTACTTCCTAACTTATGGAGTTGTTCTAAAGTACCGCCAGGCATTCACGCATCAATTTTACCACAATCCTGTCCTAGTACAATGGGCGATTCTCTCTGCAAACTCGAATTTGGTTTCTACGATCTAATGGAATCGGAAAAACATGCAACCAGTGCCTTGTGTATCGCAGATTTCAAAGTGGTGAGTGTTTTTTTAGTGAGTACTATTTAAGTGATCATAGGGTGACAACCACGCCTGGATTAGGTTTTTTGAACTTCGGCACCAGTGCAGGTTCGATTGCATTGGATTATTGTTTCGAGAGTGTGTGTGTGTGTGTGTGTGTGTGTGTGTGTGTGTGTGTGTGTGTGTGTGTGTGTGTGTGTGTGTGTGTGTGT
>UXSR01005256.1:115855-151939 GCA_900604375.1 Mesocestoides corti | reverse complement strand
CTTGTCAATTTCCCTTGAGGTTGGCCCACTTAGGGAGCCAGGTAATATTGAGTAAAGTTGACAAGGGACTGGGATTGTGTAGAATCAAAAGACATGGAATGAAAGACCTAATTCTGCCTTGATGCGAACGTGAGGTCATCAAAGCACAATCTATGTAGGTTTTTCCAGGTGTCCGTAGTTTGTTTTGGTCGTGAACCAAAAGAGGGGTCTTTGTCATGGGTAATCCGGTTACATTAAATTATGGCTAACCAAAAATGGTCGGACTGGCATAAGTTCATAGTTACCTCCCAGAAGAGCATCCACATTTTTGCCCTACATTTGGTAATTGGTTATTGGGCATAATTCGATTCGACATTAGAAATTGCATTTTAGAAATGCTTTTTGTACAACAAAGGGGCGAAATTTATTTGCATCAATTGAAGTAAGTTTTGAAATTAAACTTTTTCGACCTATTCCAAACAGGCCAGGATTGGTAAGGGGTATTTTAATTAACCTTTTTTGATTAATGTGAATTTATTAGGTTTCACTGCTTTTATTGAGAACTAATAAGAGTTTTTTTATTGTCAAATAAGAATTAAACACAAACCTCTTTGCCTAAGCTTATCTGATGTCTGGGGGCTCTTAGTCTAATTATTAGTGAATGGTCGACAACAGCTCAAGACACGTTTTGCTGCTCAAAGACTCCCGGATTTATCTTTAGAAATTCCAGTTTTTGCAAGCCACAGGCCTTTGACTAATGAAAATAAATACGGAATGGGTTGAAATGCATACATGGGCGTTTCGTGCGTCTTAAATAGCCGCTGCTTGAAATTTGTCGCATTTTGGAGTTGCTAAAGGGGTGTCCAATATTACCAATCGCCATGTTTTATGGATTTTTTAATTATTATTAAAATATGGCCTTCAAAGGGAATAATATCAAATTCAAATCAAAGGATTAAAAATACTAGCATGAATTAAACCTACAATCATTTGCAATTTTTAAAAGTAGTCCTGATAGAAAACTAATATGCTACTTATTCAATTATATTCACGACAAACTACCAGCTTCCAACAGTTCTAGTTAGTCCCACTGGTCAAGCGCGCTGCTCTTTTTTTCTTTTAGCTGCATTAAATTAGCATACCAACAGACAAAAGGCTTGTTCGACAATGTGGGACTCGTTAATACGCAATATACGTCGAGTTGGTAGCTTGCTGATACACTATAGCAAAATATCATTTTTAGTTCAATAGCCGGATTACCAATTGTCGTAGTCTTTTAAGATGTCATTCATCACGTCATGAAATGTTTTGGGGTCGCGTGTCAACTGGTTGCATTATAAAGTCAATGGCCAGACGGTGGGAGAAACACAAGTGACTGCTTATCGACTGAATGTGCGTGAACTCGGAACCACATTTACAAAAATCAAGATTGTGAGTTGTGATTTAATTTAGTTTGATGAAGGACATGCTGCGAATGACATATAGTTGCTGCTGCAAGAGTAACATGAGCGCTGAGTTCGATCATCCTCGGTGTTGAGGCTTCTGACATCTCACTGATTTAAGAAATTAAATTACGTTATATTTATCCTAAGCTTTGAAGCATCAATAGACAACACATGAGTAGGTATTGCTTCGTGTGATTTGATGAAAATATAAATCAAAAAGTACCTTCCTGCTCTTCGAATTGTTTCTTGCTGCTTATTTGGCGAACTTGAACTGAACAGAAATTAAACATACAATCACTCTGATTGGTAAATGGACTGCAAGCGAAACGCATGCAATGGTTTAAGAAATTGACGTCTGCAATTAGCAAGAACAGGAGTTCACTACTGTCGACATCTTTTCAATAAACAAAGTGTAGATTTAGACTATGTGCACGTTATACCAAACTCGATGCTATTGTCAACTGTACATCACAAATTTTAGGTACTCCTCGGCTCCCAACTATTTTGCATTTCTTTTTTTACCTTGTTAAAATTTTGATTAAATACAACAATTTACACTGCTGTTCACGGATGCAGCCTGAGACGCAAGTATTTTTAGTCCAATAGGCTATTTTAAACTAATAAAAAGACTTGTTGATATGAAAAAAGGATGAAATTGGTGCATTTTCAAATTCTGTTGATTCCCCTCTAATGAATTTTGGAAATCCCAGTCCCAAAATTTCGTAATTCTCAGTGATAAAACTACAGTCAAGTAGTTTTTTCAGCAATCACAACAGCTTTCTGGTAAATGAATTTTAGTTTCAGAGAGTAACTTGAAATTTCAACTCTGTGCAAACATTAGAATTTATTGGGGCTCGTAAGCAATACAAGTAATTAGTTTAACAGATGTCCAGTTGTTTGCTATGGATTAAAGCAGAAGGTCCAATAATTTCCCATTAACAGTCCTTGATCTGCTTCGACCAGCACAGTGGCGGCTTACCACACCGGTTATCCCTGTTGGGTATGTCGTGAATCCTGTTTATTTAACCCCCTAATCCGGTCGCTCCACCTCCTACACAGGGTTCCCCTTGTCGCAGCATGTCGCCAGCCTCTCGAATCCTCAACCCCCCCCTTCATTAGCCCGAATATTTATCTTGGAGTGTCCCCACACATAGGCCTCGATGTTAGCGCATGTTTGACTCACACATCCGAGCTATAAATACACACGCGCAAACACCACACACGACACCAACGTTGTTGACCTCTGAAGTAAACGCTTGTGTCCGTCCTCTCCGGCCTTTTTTCCTTCATCGCGGGTATCAGGCAAGCGTAATCGGGCCAGGGTTAATTCAGTAGCCCCGGCATGGTTCAAGACCACATGCTGGGGCCCACAACAGATATATAGCAGTAGCACGACCCCATATTGCAACGCAGTAAGGTCCCGCAACACAGATGGATTTTAAGTCAAGGGATTTCATACAGGAATAATGGTCGGCTGATTATTTCCACACGAAGAGTTCACATGTCATAGATGACCCAATCAGCTTTGCTCCAGGAGTCTCAGCCTATTGCATTCTTTGAGCATGTACTGTGCACTCAAAACTATCTCATCCTGGACCAAAATAGTTATTTCTGCACTTAACCTATCTGCCCCCCTCAGTAAATGTTAACTATACTCACACTTAACTATGTGAAGCTACGTAACACTTTAAACGTCAAAAGAACAACAACATGTACATGGATGAATCTACGTTTACAAACGCTCTATGGTGAGGGAAGAGTTGCTACTTAATGGGGCACTGGACACTAAGCGCTTTCTGGTTGGTGGCCGGCGTTCTTCTAGGCGTAATAGTTTGTCCTCGAGTCTGCCGACCAATCAGATGCTTGCCTCCACCTATGACCCGGTTACTGACGCTACTGACAAACCAAACGCTCAGTACTTGGCTGTAGAAGCAACAGCTAGAAGCGTGTCCTCCTCATTACGTTATTCAAACTCGGAAGAGGCATCGCAACCGGTTTCATCTAATGATTTGTTGAGAAACCCGACTAATTCGAAATAGTTGAATGGAAAATGAATAGCTCCATGATACTTACTACCTCCGCCGACGCAAACGAATTCCGTAGTCCCCACATTCGCCGTGTACACAATAAACGACTCACTGCGTGCACATGGAGAGATTTTCTCCTCATTATCTTTGCTGTCATTTTGGTTATTCTGCTGATCATAATCATATTTCTTCGCTTAAGAACACCTAGGGGTGAGCGATTCTTATGTTTAATGCTTAATGCCCGACTTAACTTAGAGTACATACTTCTTAATGCGTGCATCCTTAATTACAGTGCAGTCCACTTGCTCAGATCCTATTGTATTTCACGCAGCCAATAATTTGAACAACTTACTTTTGATATATGAAGTATTTTTTGTCACCCCCAACAATAATGTTAATTCACAAAGCAATGCTGTTACAATCACTCACTATTTGCTACGAGCAAAAGGTCGTCGGAAATTTTGTCACCATTTTTTTCATATTTAGGCATTCTTGAGGTTAAAGGGTATCCTGCCTTCAATAAGCAAAACCAAACCATGATTTAAACAAAGCAACACAAGGTTATTGCCTTTATCCAGAAAAGACTTGGATGATTCCTAGCTTGTTTTTAGATATATTGTCACAGGTAGATTTGCTTTTTAGGATTCAAACAATTTTTTACCGAACACGATTCCATGTAATTAAGGCAATGTTTAAGACTGTTACATTCTACGTCTAGGGTCTTTGCAAGACGCAGTAGGAATGAAGTCCCTGAGCCCCGTTCAGCAACAAGCTCTTCTTTTATTTTTTTTTGACCCAAACTTGTGACGTGAATTCCTGATTTTTGCGGATTGTGCCTCTTACCCTAAGATGAAACTTGCCAAACGATGGAATGCATTGGAACCGCCCACAAAATTCTCTCTGGAATGAACATATCTGCTGATCCGTGTGTCGACTTCTACAGCTACGCTTGCGGTGGCTGGATCGAGAAACACCACATACCACCTGGCACAAACAGTTGGACGGTCTTCTCTGAATTAGCTCAAACAGCGGAGTACTTTGCTAAAGACCTACTGGGTGTGTAAATTAATATTTTGTGTGCAAAGACTTGGGCTAGATGGACAGCTTTTTGAGGCTATTAAGATTCACAAGTTGCCTTTACTGCCACTTTATATAAGGCTTCATAATCGGACAGCGTAGAATAATCGTCATTGTACCGATTTAATATACTGGGACAGTGATTCTAGACCCTAGTTAATTGTTGGCTAGTGACGTGGCCTGAATGAATGCATTTACAGCGACATATTTCTGACACTTAATTTCGCTTGGTGAGGTTAACGCACAGATGTTCGGAAGTGATTGCATAACAATGGTCGACATTATTTCAGATGATCGTTGACACATGATTGTTGTCCTACTTAAGCATTTTATTGTTTCTAGTTTAAGTACTTATTGCATAGGATAATTGTGAAATCGTCTGCACCTTAAATAAGTGTGGATATGCATGCATAACTGGCCAATTTTATCCATTGGCAAAAAAGATATTTTACTTTTTAATATATGTGCATGCCTTGGTACATAACACGAATCAAAGAGTCTACGATATCTCTTTATTTCATTAAATTTAACTGGTGTCACCAGGAGTTAAAACAAATTTATGGCGATGGCGTTAATATCACCTATCTTTACCTCTACTTTGTGTGCTTCATAACTTAGCTGACAGTAAAAGCAAAATTGAATTCGCTCCGGTCTGATCGGATTTAAGATTAAAAGCCTTCGGTTTTTTGTCGAAAAAATTTAACGGGCACATGATGTCGCTCCGCTCACTTTTTGTTAAACTATAATCCTAATTTGACAACGACATTTTTCTGTTTCTATCAACAATTCAAACCAAAATTTCCGAAGCAAAATTTGATTTATCCATTTGGTCTAAAACAAACGATTGTTATTTCGTCTTTTACCGGGACATTTTTGTTCATTGCATGTCTCTAGGCAGCTAATTTGACTTTTGGGTGATATTCGGTAACAATTTCGAAAGGCATATAATAAGTATCTTTTTACCAAAAATCGATATCCCAATGAGCCGGACTTTACTTACAAAAGGCATGGTTATTTAATAGTTAGCTGTGTAGACGACTGATCAGTCAAGTACCTCCAATAAGATTTATAATTAACTTTAACATGCCAAGATAATGCGACCTGCCAGAGATATACGCACACAAATAAATCAGGAAACTCTATGATTACTGTTCTCAAAGTTTTTTCCCTCCGCTAGTTAATAAAGTCGAAGTTAAGATTCCTTTGTGAACCATGTTTGGCAGAAAATTATCTAACAATTACAGAGGTGCTGTGCCAATCTCATTCATGTCAAATTGGGATAAATACAAGGGGTTCGAAAACCACCGCTGCAATTCTCAAGTCACATCGAAACTCGTCAGGGGACAGCGCCTTGGATTCACAAATCAAAGGAATCCAATTCAGTCTATTGCTAATCAAATGTGAAAAGCCAATTTTTTTTTCTACTAATTAACTGCGCACAAATAAGTACCTACATGATCCTTTTCAGTGGTTTGCATCTGCTTGTCAAAAAATTACGGCATTCTCAGCAGTGAAATACACATATTCAAGTAATGTCTAATGTCAGTACTCAGTGGTATCTTTGATGCAGTTGCAAATAGATTACCACGTAAGTACAACGCACATGGGCAGTTGTGATTCCGCCGATCACCTAGGCGAGCAATTTATATCTAACACGGTGGTAAATGTGCCTACGCTCGCATACTTACTAAGTTAAGGTAGTGTGCATTAAGTTCCAATGCTCCTTGTTTGCGCTAGTGCAGATGCAGATCAGTGTGAAACCGAAATGATTCCGAGGGAAAATTTGGCAGTTGTCCACACAGGCATGCAAAACTGTGGTGTTTTCACACAGGATGGCCGCCTAGTTGTGTGTTAGAAGGTTTTAAAAAAGACGCTCATTTAGTTGCACTACCTAGGAAAGAATTTTTTTCCCAGTTTTCGCCGGGTCTTGGTGATTCATGGAGCTAGTTGTTTGCACTTAGCCGTTTTCCACAGCCTCTTAGAGACCGTGACATATTCTAATGGGCGGTTTAGCGCCAAAAAACACAATACACTCAAGATACTTAACAAAACGACCATTCCCTTCAGAGAACCTAAAATTTTGATTCAATTTTTGCATATATAATGAGATGTTTTTAGAAAAGGAAGCTTCACCGGATGACAGCCGTGGACTACAACTGGCAAAGACTTACTTCGCCTCGTGCATAAACGAACAAGCTGTCAACCGTCTTGGTCTGCAGCCAATAAAATCTATTCTGACACGACTGTTCGGCGGTTGGCGGCTGCTCCCAGAAGGCACCGAGGGAGCCCGATCAGACTCCGAGGACATATTTCAACCAGGAAAATATGACCTAACTGATCTCATTGGAATCTTCCTCCGCCATGGCCACGGTGTCGACATTTTTCAACTTCTTATCGAAAAGGATCCACGGAATTCCAGTCGCTATGCCATTACAGTAAGCTACTTTTTGCTTTACTTTATCCCAACTTAAAAACACGAATAATACACGTCAGCCAAATTAGGTGCGTGGCACAAACTACAACAATTTTATTCATAAGAGGTATTTTATAAATAAAATGATGTCAACTTTGATTAGAGCAATAAATCTGCACAAGGACTTGTGTAATCTAAATAAACGTCAAAATACCATGCACGTTTGGAGTAGAGGCGAAAATGTGAAATGTAGTCATCTTAATTTGCTTGGCCATCCAAAGGAATCGACTAAGCATAGTAAACCTTTTTTCGATAATCAATACTGCTCCCAAATTTTTCAATGACGTACGACTAATTAGGTGAATTTTACAATTGTACACCTGCTAACAAGTCATAAGTAACAGATTCGAACCCCTATGTTTTATACACTGAAAGCAATTACCACCAGAATAGTAAAGCGACTATAATAGAATACATGTGATTGTCATTTGGAAACTAAGAAAGCGGTGTGCAGAAGGCGTTTTCGTTAACTGAAACTGTTCAAAGGAGAGAGAAAATTGAATTCGTGACATTTTCCATTTCGAGGTAACTTACAACCTATTCAGAAGTAGATGGTTATTGCGGATGTTGATTGATGGGTGATGTAGGCCGTCAATCGCAATGTAAAAACGTCATTTTTTTGAGCTTGCTCCTCCATAACCGATGAAGTGGCGTGTCGGCACGCCTTTAACTATATAAAAGCCTATATTAATTACTTTAACTCACTACTAAATTGAGCCCAATTGCATTATGCATTTTTTCCTTTTGTTGTCGCTTTTTACCTCAACATTCCTTCTCCACTTTTCGGTTTGATGGTTGCAGGTTCTCTCAAATATTGAATGATCTCCATTCCCCCAAGAATATCAAAACGAACATGATATTGTCATTAATAATTCCAAAAGAATGTTATTTTTAAATATTTTTTTGTGATTGTGATCACTATCCAAAGCCATTTTATACAGCGTTTCCATTCATTCGATTCAAGTCCTCGTAAAACATATTGCTCCCATTTGTTCAAATGCCCATGTCAAAATGTTATTTTTAATTTTCAAATTAAACTGTCTTCACTTCGTTTGATTGAGCTATTGGTATGTTATTATTCAAACATGAAATAACCTGTAAAATAATAAAATCAGATAAAATACGTTAACTATCGACAACATGTCGTCGAAACCATATGTGCATAAATCCTTGGCCAGAAGTTTCTTAATTCCTCACCATTTCTACTTGACTCTGTAAGAACGCTTCATTTAATTGTTTGATGTCTTAATTTATTTATCCTACACCTCGAAATTTACTGTTTTGCTCATGCCGATTACGTGCAAAGCTATTTGCCTTTCTCCTTTCAGCTATCACTATTCCAATAAAGTGTGTTCTTTAAATTGATATCTCTTATTTCGTAACACATGATCTCGTTTGAAATACTTAAGTAAGACTCTTAGTTCTTGCTGCGGCGTGACGAACTCACGCTTACCTAAATTATGTCTTTCCTAAACTATGCACATGAAACTCTCCCTCACTAGCCATCAAAATCATTCTTTGGTAATTCCTGAGTTATCTTTTACTCATCACCAACGCCTGTTCAGAGTGCAACATAAGTGGATTGATGGAAATTAACCCATGCTTGTTAGTCTGAGAGTTTGGTAGGTCCTGGAAAAAGATGCTTTTAAGACCACCTACGGTGTTCTTTGCAGATTCAGGGCTGGGAACGCCACAATATCCATCCCGGAGGTAAATATTCGCACGCAGTCTTCACAATCTGCGCATTTAGAAGAAGAAGAAGCTCCACAAAATATTCATGTGTTTCTGGCCTGATTCTTGCGATGCTGATATTTAGATGTGAAATAAGCACTTTGGTTAATAACACTGATTTTGGGACATAATGTGTTAATTTTGTTTAACCACTTGGCAGCCTGAGAGGATGGTTTGCGCCAGCTTAATGCCATCCATGGCCATGATATCAGCAACTGAATCCAAATTCCCATAGCAGCACCTGTTTTGCCACTTAGCCTTCATCAACCGTCCATGAGGCCATTAGGCGCCAATATTCGTGGATTTGCACACGTTATCCGTGTTCGCACGATCGTCGTTTTCCGTCATCAACCACGTGAATCCCAGACTTGATGTTTGACCTAGCTATTTGCCCGAGGCAAGTTCCTTCCACTTGACGTGCTGACAATTCTTGCGAGGTCACTTAGGGTCGTGGCCAAATGCAAAGTGCTGGTAACCTTAACATGCTTAGTTTTTCTTAGATCGAAGAATAGCTTACCGTGAATGGTAATTGATTTAATAATAGTCAGGTATAGCTATTGAATGGACATTTGCAAAGAAAATTATTAAAATTTATCTAATGTATATTTAACTTCGGGTCTGCATAATTATTTATTTCGCAAACATTTCAACATTTCACGCATGGATATTTTTGAATGTGAGCCCATAAGTTGAATTTTGATCTATTTAAGACATCTGTAACTTAAATATGTTCCACTCGGGGTAAAAAAATGTTTGCATTAGGCAAGGTTGCGTGGGCTTTATTTGTTCCACTTACTGTGCCTATAGTTCAAGCAGTCAGCACTTTTACGCAATACTGGTGCCTGCAGACAGCCAACATACTTCCAGTTATATTCCTCATTATTCTGTGTTGCGCTAATAAAGTTCCAGAATGCTTGATACTTATATTCTCTTACAAAACTATGAAGCACGTAATGGCATATTTTTCTAAAGAGCGTTGCCTAGTTTCTCTTAGATCTCAGATTAACTAGTCTACGGTAGGCAGCTATTTTCTGCACAGCGCTGCATGTCGTTTTTTTCCTATTCGTTCACTGCATAGTCTGTTTTCTTTACGGGATGGCTAGTTATTGCGGAAACCCTTACTGTTCAACTTTTCTTGGCACCGTTCGAGTTCCTTACGTTCTCAAACAGATAGCCCAACGTCCTCTACTGAGGACTCTGGTAAAAAGCTCTTATATCTCAGATATATACTTTTGAGGGGCTTTCGACAAAACGTTGCATTCAGTTGTAATTCTGTGCCTCCAACAAATATTTTTTTTCATTTTTAGATCATTCATTGCCAAACTTCTTTATATTCTAGCCTTAGAAGGCAATTTGTTACTCGAAAATTTAAAAGTGCTAACTTTAAAATGTATGCTGATTGACAATCTGTAATGTGAGATCAATAAGCTATTTGTTGTATCAATATTTATTTCATTTACCACTCGAATGATCGCATTCAATTTAAAAATTTCTTCTAGGGGTATTGTTTCGATCACAACACAGAAAACTCATAATTATTAGATATGATAAATCTTGACTTCTAAATAGGAATTCAATTAGCACAACCGCTGATTCGCGGTCGGGTTTATGCTTTGGAAACAAAGCTATTTGTAAATGTTGTACCCCAATGAGAAGTAGTTCATTGAACTTAACAAATTATTACGCTATTTTCACGACACCACGCGATGCAAAGTAGCCACATTTACTACGCCTTTGTATTAATTGGTAGGTGTAAAATATTTGATAAGCTTATATGAATCAAAACTGACCGACACTGTAAAAATGCAAATATTTTTGGCATCTTCCCATGTTATTTAACCAGTTTTAGTGACTGAAGGCCTAACTCATGTATAATATAGTACATTCATTAAGTATATCTTTCGTTTAAAAATATCAATCGTTTTTATTATTTCCCTTAGTGTTTCCCACAACCTAAAATAAGGGTTACAAGCACGACAAGTCGATATGGGCTGGGTTGCTGAACATGTTGAGGTTGCCGTGGTTTTTGTAAATATAACATCCTAAAAATATCAAACTGTCATTGATTGCGCTTCACTTAAAGCAAAATACATTTCGCTGAACATGTTGCTAAATTATTTCCTGTTTTTCAGCTTGCTCCTGGTGAAGTCAGCATGCTCCCAGAATACTACCTCGAAACAACTGACGCAAAGATACAAAAGGTTTAGTTTTTTTTCTCTATCATAATCTCCTTTGTTCTTTTCAACAGGATGTTTTGTGATTGCAAGTGTATTAATTTTAAGGCAGTAACGATCTTGGAACACAATGCATTACCAAAATACGGCTGATTTATTGCAGTTCCTGATGCTTCCAGACAACAGCATTTGTTAATGCTTTGATTTCGCTGTGCCACTACACCACTGTTTTAAATCAGCTTTAAATCGTTCTGAAACCGGCGGAAGTAGTTCTATCGTTATATGACTTTTCTCAAGTAAATTACAACGTTGGGCTGAATTTAGAAATTGATCCCGAGTCACAGGTTCGATATCTGGTTCTGCTCCAGAACCTGAGTGCTCCTGATGCTTATGTTCAGGGTTTTTATAACATTTTCGAACTGGGCTGTAATTCCAAAAACGGCCACGCATGCTAGCAGTATTCTAAAGATTAAATGATGCTTTGCATCATCAGATTGTTGGAAGTGCAGCCATGGATTGTAGTCGCTCCGGAAGTCCCTCTAGATGGTAATGGCAATTAAGGGTTTCAAATCGTTGCATGACATGCAGAACCGCATTCTTATTTTAATATCATTTGACTTTCAGGCTCCGCAGAAAATGAGTAAATTTCGGTTTTAGTCTGCGGCAAAGTCAGTGCTATCTGATCATTGGATCCTAATAACTTTCTAATTTAGCATTGCTTAAAGTTATTCCCTTCAGATTAGCATGAACTTAATGCAGTCAAAGTAAACAAATTCAGTGCGTCCGTTTTCACACTAATTAATCCTCAAAACCCAAATTACGCATTCTGCTATAATTTTTAAAAGAAGCATAGGAGAATGTGGTACATAACCTTTAACAGAACTCGCCATCCCCTAGTGTGATCATCCAAAACAACTGATTGCAGCATCGTATTTGCCTCTCTTTTAGGTGGTTTATCACTTTAAAGAATTTATGCACACTTATGCCGCAATGCTGGGTGTGCCAGAAGACCACGTCAAAGCAATGGACGATGTTTTTGAATTGGAGACGTTAATGGCAAAGGTACAAAATGTCATTCTTGCGTTGCCATGGCAATTCAAGAGATTGAGGGACTAAAGTGTTTGCCTTTAGAATATGGAGCCAAGAGCCCGCCAGAGCATTGAAACCAACTTCTTTAAGTTGAACATGACTGAACTCCAGGAATTCTGTCCAGTGGTAAGGCTCCTGCTCGTGGTTTCTGTCTTTTGAAACGATAACCTCGTCGGTTTTGTGTGCATTTTGCTTTGCTTTAAAAATTCTGAAATAGCTGCTATCGGTGACGCAATACTGATATCAATTTGTTCTTCAAGGGCCAGTAGCACCTTAATTATGTCTGAGTTTCTGTAAAAAAACTCTAATCACGGTATTAAGAAAATATTTTCAAAAGGCTTGACCCCGATAGAAGTACTCATGTTTTCCAGTAACGATAAAATTAGATCTCCAATTAACATTTTTGGCATCGCAGCGGCCTAATTAAGATCTCGATAGCGTCAATCACGCTAGCTCTCTTTGCACAGTGCCGGAAATGTCTCCATCATGTTACTGCTTCTACCGTGGGAGAGGAGTGGAAGAAAATTCAGTTCAGGCAAAAGCTCAAAATAGGATTGTGTTTCAGTGCATGTATTAAATACTCTTGGTCAGAAATTATGATCATAAGCAGGATTGCATGTTTTATATTTTTAAGACTTATCAAATCCAATGCCTGGAACCAATATTGGTTCAAACTAATAATCCCGTTGTCAAGAAAATGCCAAGTCTACATTCAAGTTTCATTAAACTTTCAAATCACCAGGGATTTTACTTGAACTTGCCTTTTTACCAACGCCCATGTACTTCTTTGTGTGATACAAAAGGGCCATACACAAGAAGTACAATTTTCGCGGCACCATTATGCTGCACAGTGGTACTCAGGCCTTCTTCATAAGTTTCTGGTTTGAGAGAAATCCCAGCAATGGTTTAGCATGTTAACGAAGCTGATTGTGTGTTCTAGTTATTAGCCCTGGGGTGCCTGGTTTAAGACAAGGAGATACTTCGACTTAAGCGGCTGCTAATTTCACCAAATAACCTTCTGCCCGTGGCATTTCTGGAGCTGCAATCGGTCGCCCTGAAATTCCCACAGAAAAAAATATAAGTGAATGTTTTCCCAAAGTTCTAACAAAAAAACCCCAGAAATTAATAAAACCGTTAAAATCTCAATAAACCCATGGTTTAATTTTTAAATCCATTGAGATAGCTTTGAATGTTGGGTCTGTCATTGCTGCATGCACCGTGATTGATACCGTTTTATTAAAAAAATCCAATACTTCAAACGTCTCAGAAAATCGGTGTCTTGATCAGGTGACAATCATAAAAACTAAGTCACTAGTGTGCATGAACCGGAAGCAAATGGTTTACTTTAAATTAATAAATGTTTCTTACTAATTCGTAACCTTTCTTGGGCTTGTGGAGATCGATTGGAAACGCCTCTTCAACGGCCTCTTTAGTGCGGTAAAGTACAAAATCTTGGACTCTGAAACGGTTATAATCGGTGACCGACCCTTCTTCGAAAAACGCTGTAAGATATACGCCGACTATATGGCCTCCCCAGAGAGGATAAAGTAAGCACTTTTACATTTTCTGCTTGCCAAGACTCTACCCACGGCATCTGAATGCTTAATTTCCTTCCCGTTTTCCACGTAGTAAAGCGATTTTTGCACACACCTCTTTGCTGCGTGTGAACGCCTTGAAAGCTTTGATAACCCTTCGAATGTGTGTGTTTTTTAGTGTGCTAGTGCATCGGTCGCATAGCCATTTCGCTCCCTCAGTGAATGCGATTACCACGAGTGCAAGCATTAGAAAAGAACGTCAGTGCCTTTGCAGGCGCTGACGCAACCACTGCAAAATACTTTAAGGCTCTAATATGCATGCTTGAATTTAAAAGGAGGTAATGACAGCCTAAATCTGCCTCACGGATTTCAGCCAGTTTTGACAAAAGTGACTTCCCTCCAGTCATTGACTTATGTTAAACGTAAAATTTTTATTTTATGCGTTTCTATGACAAAGTTTCCAAGAAGCGTCAACAACTGCGGATTTTGTTGTCTTTCTTGAACTTTGAATGTAACTGCGCAAATGCCTCTTTTTAAGAATAGTGCACGATGCTGCGATCTGGAGGACTCTGTGGTCTACTAGCCCCTACATGCCGTCTATTGTGAGGAAAGAAATCGAAATGTACGAACAAGCGAGCACTGGTAAGCAAGGCCTAGCGTCAGATGTTGAACACATTTGAGCCCCTTTTTTTTAACTCGAAAGCACCTTCTACAGCACTCTTAGTATTCTTTGTATGTGTGCTCAGGTTTCTCAAAGTGCTTACTCTTTCCGACCTGTAATTCGTGGCCACGAAACCAAAGTGTTTGGCCATCCAAACGCAGATGAAATCTCCTAGTGATTCTGCTGCGTGCATGCACCACCAATCACGCAACATTCATGTAATTCCATCCCCACACTGCAAACCGACACCAGAACAATCCCTCATAGTAACTGGATGAGTGAATGACTTGTGACGTGTTTGACATTCATGCACAAACATTCTGACACTCGTGAAAAATAACCCCCAACAATGAGAGCTGACAACCCACACGTTCACTTTGGTGAATTTACTTTGGATTAATTTGTAAATACCCTTCTAGTTGTCCTTTTCAAAACATCACCAAAACTGTGGCATAGTCCTGTCAAGCAGGATTTACTACAACTTTGCATGTTTTAACGGACTAGACCGTTTGTGTAAAATCTTATTCTCAGCTCTGTGTTACCACTCCTAAGGGGGTTTACACCAATGAAACTTGTATTAAAAACCCTTATCGCGGTTGATTAGCATGTGGTGTGTGCTCACCTGCGTTAACTTCGAGCCTTTCACAAAATGCTAGGTGATTCTATTTTGACGGAAGAACTGTAGCACATGTTTACTATAACATTTGCATTTTCAACATCTGGGGATTCGATGTTTGGTGGCTCCACTTACACCATAAAGAAGTCAACATTAGAAAAATACTTTAGTAATGGATAGGGTTAAAATTCATAAGGCTAGTCTAAGTGTTTTTAAGTGCCTTGTGTTTGAAAATCTGGGAAAAATGAATTTTTAAGTACTCTAAAAATTAATTGTTTTCAGAGACTAGTAAATAAAACTAGGTGTCACTGCCGATGCCAGTCCGATTTATCGAACCGCCAACAAGAGTTCCAGGACGCGAGCATTTTTGATGGCTGCTTCTTTGGGAGTGTGACGGGAACAATTGTTGGAGAGAATAAGGTTGGGTGAGGCCACTGTTTTGGCAAGAGTTGGTGTGATAATTAAGCGTGTTTTAACAGATTCTAAGCCTAAAGTACATTCGCCGAAACGTGTTTAATTGAGCAACAACGAATCGTATACCTCTTTGGCATGATCACTGTAATATTTACCTTGTTTGATTAAAGCAAGTAGCATTCCACTGGACCTAAAGCAGGTCACTTTCGATTTCCACTTGCAATTACAGTGTAGCCTTTCCAATTCCACTTAGTCCAATGAAATGTCGTCGTGTGCTTGTCCTAGTGGCAAATTAGTAAAAGTTTGCCAGGTTATCGGTTTTGACAACAATCACGTAATAATTTATGCATTTTAGGTGTGAAGGAACAACCGCAACGCTGGTTATCATGCGTGCGAAATGCCGAGGAGTTTTTCGGGATGACGATTGCTCGCAAGTTCGTATCTCGACACTTTGATGAGAGAAGCAAGGAAATGGTAAGCGTCCACAGATTCCCGGTTTACTCCATTTGTTGCAGGCTACAAAAATGATTACAAGAATCAAAATGGCCTTCAAAACCTCATTCCACCAAGTAGACTGGATGGACGAAAAGGCCAAAAAGGGGGCTGAGGAGAAAGTGGGTTTTTCGCCTCGCGTTTTAACGACTTCTAGGTTGACTTGATGGGAGATTCCATTGGTTACCCTGACGACATCAACGACATTGAAAAAGAAAACAGGCCCTATCTTGCAGTGGTGGGTTACTATGATTTCCTAATTTTTGCAGCTATAATGTACAGCAAAATTTTGAGTTTGGTAGCAATAATGGTGGTTGTACTAAGTCAAATAAATCACATTGACCGTATCCTCATGTTAGCAGTATTTCGTTGTTTTTTCCGTTTACTTAAATTTACTCCAATTATTTCTGAATGTCAAAGACAATATTAAAAATACACGAAATAATTATTTACAGTAATCGAAACCACTCATGCGTTTTGATCGTTCATGAAAAACGGTTTTGATCAAACCTACCACCATTTCCACGCCACAACGTTTCGTAGGCATGCTTTTGCATGTGCCTGCAATTAAGATATGATTTAGAACACTCTAAGGCGTAGAGAGCATGAATTGTGGCCACCATTGGCACTTCCGTAGTTCTCTTTCCCTTAGGAATTTGCATTTTCATCTTTTTAGGAGTCTCTCAGCAACGAGACCTTCCTCGAAAACAGTTTTACTCTCGCCAAATCCAAGACGCTGGTCCTACTTCAGAAACTCTATGACGACACCGTCAAAACGTGCGTTCTGTTACCTTGCTCGGGATGTGCTCTCTCTCCCTCTAACAGGCTCAGTGACATGCCAGTTCACTGATAACTTCACCGCAGTCCACAGACACTTCCTTGAGAGGAATCATGAAGAGAATATTAATGTTAAATCTGCCAAAATTATAGATGATCTTCGAATCTATTTGCTACCAGAAAATATCTCTAACTCCTGAGATCTTAGTCTTCATAAGAATTTTCAACTATTCGACGAAACATATATGGTTCAGGCGAAAGCGTTAAACCAATAACAGTTTTTGTTCTGTTATCAGCTAAAATTACTCACCTATTAAATCACACACATTCTATAAAATGGCAGACTTGTTATCGCGAGGCATCATTTAATTTAGGACTCTTTTACAATTTTCGAAGAACCCAATCACTTTGAGGTTTAATAGTTTCACCATCAAGTACTTATTCGGGTAAAATCGCTTCAGGCATGTTTTGGTTAAAAGGGAAATTTGGGGGCCCTTGTTGACCTCAAAAGTGGGTTAGTGGCGCTGATCAAGTAGCATAACTTAAACGCACACATAATGTAAAATTAAAATTTCCCGATTGATTATTATACACGTCAGACCCACTTTCAGATCATCGCGTGGTTGAAACGCGCCTTCTAAAGCAAAAACTTTGACCAACCGATTAGACATTATCGGAAATGTGAATTGTTTTGCTTAGAAACCAGACAGATTTCATTTGCCTACTAACTTCTTCAACCGAAAAAGCTCTCGTTTTTTATGCTAGGCTGATTTTCTTCTCAATCGAAATGCCAACAGCTTAAAATATCTTGCCCACTTTGGGCAAAACCATGAAATTCCTAATTAGTGTACTTGCACGGATTCCCAAACTTACTCTTTCGTATGCACAGCAGTCTAAAACCAATGTCATCTATTAAACAAGTTAAAATCGGTATTCCTGCTGATAATAATTAGGTTGACTCCATGCGTTGCCTTATCCCGATCCTGATGAAGCACTTGATGACCGAATTCTAATTTTTGTTTTGAAAAATTTAGCTGGGACATGGCGCCTCACATTGTCAATGCCTTCTACAACCCACGCGAGAACCACATCTACTTCCCGGCCGGCATTCTCCAGAAGCCCTTCTACGACGCTAATTTTCCTCTTGCTCTGAACTACGGCGGAATAGGCGTTGTGGTCGGCCACGAAATCGTCCATGCATTCGATAGGCAAGGTGCTAAATCGTGATTCCTCGCATGCCTAACAATGGCCATGCGTTTTTTTCTTTTTTCTAGTTTCACTAAAGCCTTCAACTTTTAGTATTGTCTACTGTGGCCTCCCGATAATGTTTAAGAAACAAGATTGGTTTAGTGGAATTACTGGCATTTTCCTAGGCGTAGAAGTAATTTGGGGTTAAGTTACATTGCTCCATTACTTCTGACAACTATCTAGAAAACTCAGTAGAAAACCTCACTGACTTATTTAATGCTTCATTTACAGGGTGCTAGTATTTTTTTGTGGATGCCTCTTTATTCCCGGTTTCGAAGCTTTCGACACTTAACTAATTTTTGTCTTTCCATTACGTATCCGCTATCAGAAAACTCAGTTTTGCGATAAAACCTGATCGCCTTCAAAAGGTCTCCCTCAATTGCATAAGAATTTCGCTTTCTTGTCACAGGTTCCAAGTACGATGCCAAGGGAAACCTTCGACAATGGTGGAGTGAAAGCACTAAAACAGACTTTGAGAAAAACAGTGAATGCATGGTTCTTCAGTACCACAATTACTCAGTCCAAGGAAAGCACGTGCGTAATGGCCTTTCTTTGCACAGAAATTTGCGGTGTCAGTGTTTTACTAGTTTGGGCACCTTTTAGAAAGCAAACAAGTGCAGCATTCACTGCAGACTCCCCGAGTCAATAATCGTGACTAATTTTAATTCTGCAGGTTGATGGACACCTCACCCTTAGCGAGAATATTGCTGACAACGGCGGAATAAAGGCTGCCTATCGGGTAACAAGAGCGAGCTTCAAATTGCCCACAAAAACCTGCTGTGGACCTGTTGCTGAAGTATGTCTTTGTTTAATTTTAGGCGTTCCTGAAATTGCAGGAGGAGGAAGGGACTCATCACAAAATACCAGGCCTAAACATGACTTTCAACCAGCTTTTCTTCATATCTTTTGCCCAGGTAGGCCTTTGAGGTTCCTTGCGTTTGTGTGGCACTGGTATATGACGATATAATTAATTCATTGATACATTTTAATAGTGGTGAACTTAGAACAATTAACACTGGTTTTCTGTTACAAATAATATTCTTGATGCGTAAAGTCAGATCTCCTACTTTCAAAATTACACACTGGAGTTATCTCAAGCATTATTTTTTTCAAATAGCCAAATAAACTGTACAAGTCGAAGCATACTAATTAGTAATGACACTAAGTTGACTCGTATTGGGGATGGATAAGTAATGAATGCTTGAGCAGCAGTATTCGTGGTCACCCCAAGGTATCCAATGAAGCCTTTGCTTGTCGAACCGGCCTGCGAACACATTCACAATTACTGACTCTAAGCCGTGCTTTCGGTTCATCGTCCCTTTGCTCGCGATCAATTTTAATTTTTGCGCCACCCTCTTCACCAATCAGAAATTGAATGCGCACCTCAAAAACAAGCAAATTAATGATTGGTCTTAACATACAGCCAATTCGTTTGTGCTTTTATTTATTTAAATGAAGAACATCTCCTCCCTGCTTTAGCCTAAATCAGCCTTGTAAATGTTACCTTGGGAGGAAAGCAGGAACGAAGGATCGTCCATGTGGTCAAATCACGTGTCGAAGTTTTTCCCCACCCAAAGCATCCCAGGCCAGTGGGGAAAGGCGAAACGTTTTTTTTTCAGTAGACCATTTATTCCGTAACTGTTCTCTCGGCAGATGCGCCGTAACCCCATGTGTAGTGCCAAGGCATTCTGCAGCGGAGTTGATGATGAGGCAGAAGTCAAGTCTTACTGGCTAACAGCGATTGCTTACGAGCCGTTCGTGTTGGGTGTGACTGTCTGCTTCCATTTTTCACCGTCACATGATAATAAGCAACGGTGAACAGTCAAATAAGTAAAATCAGTCAGAAGATATTTTCTTCACCCTCGATTTTCCGTTTGCCGTTGTGCGGGTATTATAATCTCTCAGCAGATAAATTAAGTGGCTGAGTTTTGCGTGTGGGAAAATCCACTGCCCACTTTCAAATAGACCAACTTCCTAAGCGAGGTAATTTCCGATTAAAACAAACTCCCATTTGCCTCGCATCATGCATCACTAACACAGTGCTCTGTGTCACGAAATAGTTAAGAAATATACTCCTAAATGTGAAGTAACCAAACTGGTTTTTCAATGCTGCCTTCGTCAGCATTCACAATATGCTAGCAGTACTGGCACATGTTAATGCCACGAAAGCGCACTTTTGTGGACTAATAGTTCATGTGAAGTGCCAGAACACACAAACTACATTATTTTGTATTGGGACGATACGAAATATCACCTCACTGCCTCAAATAAACATTGAGCTGTCTTTGGCAGTCCATAAGGTTGACTTTACGCATTTGGTCCTCGGTGAAGACGACTAAGCAAACCCCTGAGTTTTCTTTTACTTGAAATATTAACGAACGCGACAGCTGTAGAACAACTCCGGTGGACCTAAACAAACAAACCGAATGGCAAAACAGTTACCATAGATCCTATCCAAGGTTTAAATGGTATTCGCTTTCACCAGGACCTAATCTGTATACACTGGTCATAAACTCCCGTAGTAACTTTTCCGGAAATAAGGCACTTTTCGCATTCGCTCTTTGAAGCACTTACGGCCACTCCACTAGCAAGGACAATAAAATTACCGAGGGCATTGTGGGAAATGATTTATTTGCTGAATTTTTTTCTAACTAAGCCACTTTTATTCGTGTTTTATGGCCTTCTATCC
This sequence comes from Mesocestoides corti, assembly GCA_900604375.1. NCBI lineage: Eukaryota > Metazoa > Platyhelminthes > Cestoda > Cyclophyllidea > Mesocestoididae > Mesocestoides > Mesocestoides corti. The sequence continues at coordinate 131,512 of UXSR01005256.1, read as the reverse complement.
AGCGTTAAATCGTTACAGAGGGCATTGGGGGTACTGAGGATAACTTAGAACGCTGATGTCTTTCCATACTGGTCGATTTCCTTTGCGTAATTAAGGGATTCGTGAACGCGGTTTACCGAGCATGAGCGGAGATCAACCGGTTCTTTGCACAAACCAAAATAAGTAATCCCTAAACTACTGCCCGCACTCACTTCGTCGTCGTTGACGCAATCGGAAAAAGACAATTAGCAATATGCAGGTTGATAGGAACCCGTCCCTATGGAACACTAAACAGCGGCTTCTAGAAAAAAAACACTTTCAGGAGCACGATCTTGCACGACACTTTCAAACCTATTCTTGAGCCTTTTTTAACTTTTTTCTAACAGAAGAGGGAGTAAAGCGCTGTTTGTAAGCTTCTTTTTTCTTACCTCCTGCTTTGCGTTTTTGCTGCAGTAATCGTTTACACGCCAACTAACCTGTTTGTCTTTCTTCGTCTGCAGCCCATGCTGACAATCCTCCCTATGTCAAACTGTGCCATGACTTTGTTTAAATTTCGTCAACTTCAGCACTTCTTTCATTACTTTGCAGTAAGACGCATTCAAAACTAAAAACGTTGAATTGGAAAATCTGGAAGATAAACTATGAAGCCGTGTGTAAATGAGATTTCTTAAGAATGATATCTAAGGGGGAATCTTTAAAATTCGTGAATGCTGACATTAGCCAGGGCTTTGCCTCCGAAGTCATTTGCTTTAGGAAATATCGATGTGCTTAAGAAGCACTCGTAGTCAAGACGCGAAATTCTGGCAGGTATCCCGCAAGATCGATTTGGGCAACAATGGATTTGAGTGGAAGTCGAATTGCCACTGGCAACCAATTAATCAACATGCTACTTACCCTGAGGTGCTTTGGGATTGAAGTCTGCACTCTGCAATACTTAAACTGCTTACGTACACTTGTCCCTTTACCTTTCCTTGTTCGAAGGAACCAAACACATTTAGCATGTGTTCCTGTATTATAAACAGAGAACAAATGTTTACATGTGCTGAGTGGTAAAATGCACTTGGTTTTTTCCAACTTTGAACTGACGATGTTGCTAATGTGATGTGGGAGTTAAGTCGAATATCTCGTCTCTGTCACGGAGCATAATGAAACTGAAATTTCCTTATGAGGCTTTCGAAACTTTCGAAATCAAAGTGAATGAGATTTGTTCTAAGTAGCACCACAACAGCTGATTTGACTTAATTCAGAAGGTGCTCGGTATATTACTTAAATCTACTTTTTAACTTAATTTTTGACTTAGAATATCAATATGACTGGTGATTATTTTCAAATTGGAAATTTTTTAACCAGGTGGCATTTGTAAACACGCCAATAACAATAGTTAAGCTTTTATTAGGGATATGACATGTTAGGATTACCAGGTCATCTGCCTGAATGTCTATGGAATTTGACATTTTCTGTTTAAAAAACAGCTGCGTTTCTCTCCGCCCTCCTTGTTTTCCCCAGTGTTATTTCTGCGGACAGCAAATGCGGCACAATGATTAGTGTGTCAGTCTGCGTTGCACTATATAGGTGTCTACGTATACCTTAGCAGCTCGTACACAATATTTTCAGAAAAATTAGGGTATACTACTTAAATAAGAAACTGCGTCATGTCGGCTTCTGCTAGCAAGTGAATGACCACGAGTTCTGTACGAAAAAAACAGCAGTGCTAATTAGCTCAGCGCACTTGCCAGATAACTTCGTTTAAGTTCATCAGTATTTCGGCCAATTAACTGTTTTCTCACTGGGACATGTGCTCACGGATTACGCCAGACCTGGCCACACCCTGAAAGTGAATCAAATAAAACAATTACCTCTGTTGTCTAAGGCCGTTTTGTAGAGTTTCGCTCGTGTTTAGGGGCACACAGTGAAAACAGAATTAAAGAATTCAATTTATTAAGTCAGATAAAAATTTTAGTAAGTTGTTTCGATGCTGGATTCTGATGTGGATTATCCTTAGCAAACATTGAACCCGTCTGCCTTCGCTTCGATGGGTTGTGTTCATGGGCCTTCAATTTCTGTTTCAGGTTTGGTGTAAACGCCAGTTGCCTCAGGCCGCGCTGCATACAGTCATGTTTGACGTTCACGCGCCCGAACGGTACAGGTAAACGTGTGGTCTTTCATATTTTTTTGAAATCCAGGGACTGATTTTGAGTTTACTGAGAGCAACTATTTGTTGAGAACGTAGGAAGCCATCCACAATTCGCAAGCTTGGATTGGGAGGGAAGTATGGCACACCTCGAAGGACTAGGGTTTCTTCTCGTTTTTAGCAGGCCACCTTGGTTGTCCCCCGAGTCTTCAAGTGAAGCAATCACCAAATAGCGCTGTAATTCCTCGGTCTCCTTGCCAAGCCCACCTCCTTATCAGAGGCGGATGGCTAACTACAAAACCCGTTGTGCCTTCGATCTTAAACCTCCTGTCTTTTTGATACATGTTTCCTAGTATAAGTTACATTTCCCAAACATAATAATATACCTGTTCAGCTGCTCCTAACATGTCAGTCGGATAATGAATATCACGCACTGAAAATTTCGCTCTAAATCCTTCAAGTTGGAACACACTTATAGACAACTCAGGGGAAGTGTTTGTTAAGTACATCTAATAGCATGCACTATTTGGTCTGTGTAGCTTGTCAGTTTCACAAAGCGGCCACTTCAAGAGCATTATCGTTCTCATTTAGCTTAATTAGTGAGTAAAAGTACGTTCTGGAGCAGAACGCTATCTGTGTTCCAAAGCCCCCGCACAACGGCAAAACTTTTAGGACCTCTGACCACCAGAACCGAAGTCAAAGATCAGCAAAGACCCGCCTCCTCGCTAGAAATAAACTCCCAGAGTTTTGGAACTCTACTAGGCTGATGCTTAATCAGATTACTTCGAGTTTGAATAACCAGTGCTCTGGTCCTTCATGCAATGACACATTATCCCCGGAGAGAATATTAGGCACTTTCGTTTGAACCTAGGCAATTTTCAAAACGTATTCAGGACATGATTGTGTGAGTATTTGCTTGCAATTTCGCCGTCTAGAATATTTCACGGCTTTTGGGTGCAACTCGTGTTGATTCCTATGCGAATCGGCAAACTGAAGCACATCACGTCACAAAATCAATAAATAAGCAACTCGAAGTTTACTGAATTTGTAACCAGTTAAATGCTGTTGTAGAGTAATCGGGACATTGTCGAACTCGGAAGACTTTGCCAAGGCGTTTTCTTGCCCACGGGGATCTTTCATGAACCCTGTGCATAAATGTGTCCTTTGGTAGTGGAGACCTCGTGTTTACGCATGCCACCCCTCCACACATCCTCTCTTGACCATAACACGGGTGTCCATACTTGTACATATTTTCAGTTTATTTTGCTCTCCAACAAAGCGGCTCCTTCTTATCTCGTGTCTGACAAATGTATAATGAAAATTTACCTTTCGTTCCTACAACTCTTCCTCTCTGTTTGCGTGTGCCCCTTGTCCATCTTGTGTACCCCCTGTCCCTCTCCTCTTGAATCCGTCGAACCTACATGACCTTGTCTTCTGCCCTTCCTTTATCATCAAATTTTATTTAAAATAAATAATGCGTCGAAATCTGCTTCCTTTTACGAAATCCTTTGCAGTTTTGTCTTTAAGCGGAAGGTACTGTATTGCAAAGTAAATCCGGAAGTTAAACCAAAAATTTGGATGCGCTCATCTTTTTCCTTCGCCAGAACTTTGCTTCCCGAAGGATGTTTAGGCTGGTATATATGGAGATAAACAATAATTCATAGAGTCTGCTGGCAGACCATTCTACAAGTTCGTAGTTGTGTTGTGAGGGCTTCGCAAATAACACTTCGTCAGTCAAATTTATTCTTGTTCTCTGGTGCTTGTTTATGACGAGTAACACCTTTACAATGGTCTATTTTAGTTTTGGGTGGTAAGATATTAGAAGGAGCAAATATTCCATGCTAGGTTTTTAACTACGACATCAGCAAGTTCTTGGTCTGACTCACAGCCCTAAAACTCTCAATGTGAAGGGAACGCGCCATAGGAGGTCGATGTGGCCCGTATCGCTAAATATCATAAAAGTATATCGAGTTTAGGTTAACTTGGACAACCCGAAATAACTTCTGACTCATCTGCAGGTCAGATTATTAAAAGTACTGAAATTCGTGAAGTGAATTTGCGCCTCGTTGTATCCTCATGTGGCAAAATTCTTCGGATTTGAACACACACACATGAGGCTAGTAGCGGGACATCAAAGCAGAATCGGGGTCACCTGTGCTGGTGATTCATTATGGTTATCAACGAGATCACAAGCCCATGTTTCAAAACCTGTGGGCCACCCATCGCCTTTTAACTGACCGAAAACCCGGATTGTGGCTGGCTTGGAGCGGTGACCTAGTTATTCTGAAGCAGCTGTCGCAATTTCCTTCGATGTCCTCACATTACGCACTAGCTTTATTCATGTTCAGTAAGCTTAGATAAGTTTTTTTTAAAAATACTTTAGTAAAATCTGGGTTGTTGTATTAGATCATTTTCAGCTCCTGCAAGTTGTGTATTGCAAGTAATTATAGCACGAACCTTTAAAGTAAAAATCTATAGGCTTCACTTTAACACAACAAGCTCATGAGTGCTATGTCCTGGTTAGCCAAAACTGAGAATGGGTCATCATGAGGATTTTTTTTATAGTGGATGCATCGACTCCCATTAATCGATGGAGAGAGTTGGTCTCGTTATTGCACTTAAACCCCAGTAACAAATATGTTGATGTTATGAAACGCTGTTGATCAGCATTGCATTTCTTTGCCATCAAGCAAGTCAATAAACTCGTGTGTTGTCTTGTGTTCATGGAAGTGTAGAGTTAATTTCCATGGCTGCTTCTACGAATGTAGGTTGGACGTGGTGTAGCTGAACATGCGCACAACCGCTCACTTCCGTCAAAACGTTTATCTACGAATTGCGCAGTAAAATGACCAAAGGTGAAGGTTATAGCAAAAACAGGACAACGACACTAGTGAAATGTCACTAGGATCGACGTATCATAAACTTGGTTGAACGGTTTTAGGTAAAGCACTCATAAAGTGACAAACACCACTGTAAGCTTTTGTGGCGATGTAAATATTGTAGCATTGACCCGATCCCACGCACAAATGTCTGACTAAAGTGGAAAACAGGCTGAATTAAAAGACGGAATAGAATTAGACCCAAAGCCCTAGAATAAGCATTATGTTCATAGTGAAAAATATGCGTGGTAAGCAGACGCTTTTTGAGTCTGCTCTCTTCTTTCAACTTGAGCATTTCAAAGTTTACCTCGATTTACTGATTTTAGGGTTGCTTACAAAAACACATATTCGCGATATTTTATTATGCTTGAGGACTTAATTTTGGTTTGGATGCCGATGTCACATTTGCTTTTTTCAATGCATGTCTTCACCCTTGACGACAGTTGGCCTTGTTCTCTCGCGTTGACTACTGACCACTTTGCTCCATCTTCCCAATGATCCATCCTTCAATTAACTCATGAAAAGGAAAGGTTAGAATCAGTGAACATGTGTCTTCTGTACACGATGCTGGTTATTGCAACAAACACCATGCAATCTACTGCGCTCTACTCGTATCCAAGTCTGATCTGATCTGTGTCGTAGAGGGCGATTTGCGCACTCGCACGAACACCAACGCATGACGTCGATTATTTTAGTTGGTAGAGTGAATTTGTTCTTGCGCAGAGGAATTTCGTAGTCGCTATGACAAAAAATTGAATATTCCCATTAGTCACATCTACCCTCAGTTTCACAGTTCCTCGGATTTTTTGTGTCAAGACAATCAAACCTGCCACTTCCTCAAAACTCTAGCGACGATGGATTTCTGTGAGTTTGTCTGAGTGTCACGGATACCTTCGTCGAATTCAGCATTCCAGTTTGCGAGAAAACATCAATGCATTCTCCATAGGTTACTTTGTCACACGAAACTTATTCACCACAAATAAAGGTTCCTTTCAGATATTTCGTTCGCCCGTGTTCCTTTGCCCACTTCGCCTAGTAATTTGGCCTTCGTTTTTACAACTTGCCTAAATGCGGGACGGTTTGGAATTTAGCGAAACCAGCACTGGCTTGTGTGTTCATTATCTCAATAGATAGTCATGCTTGCTTGACCCTATTTACTGCATTTTACAAGGTTCGAGAGCACCGAAACTCTTTTTTCAGGTGGTCTTATTCCAGCATTTGTAACGGTCGAACTTTGTCAGAATTTCCGGAAGGCAAGATTCATCGCTACTGCAGTTATTCCATTTATAACCCTTTTCGTCAAGTTACTTCGCATTCAACACTTGTCTGCCTATTGCGTGAATTGAATCACCACATCGGCTTCTCCATATTCAGGTCTTTTTAATTGTTTAAAGTTTAATTCTCATAAAAAGCCCTCTACTTTTACTTAAAAAGTAACGTTTATTTCGTATGACTCCCCAATTGGTAAAATATTAGCTAACGAAAATGTGTAAATCCAGGGGTCAACAAAGATTCGTATAAGTGATGAAACTGGAACTGTGTACATTCGAGGAAGATCACCTGCATCTTTTTAAATTGACTGTTTCAACTAAAACTACTCCCAGTATTTCGAGTAAGCAGAGATGTTAAATACTGTTGTCCGTTTTTCCGGCATTATATTTACCACTAAATCGACACCGCGTTTCTCATTGCTGTTTTGGCTTCAGTCACATTTTGTCGTCCTGTTCTACTGCTTGTAAACAACTAAACGTTTGTTTTTTAAGTTCTAATTTAATTTCAATGCGAAGAGGGTTGTTAAATCCGGCTTTGACATAGCTGCTCTGTATACATTAACAATTTATGCCCAAATGTCCACATAGTTTAATTACATTGAGAGGATTTTGGCTAGAATGACTGTTCTTCGATTAGGTACAAAGTTGCGTGCTGTGCCGGCTCCGCAGTAGTCGCTTGCAGGAAATAAGTTAGCAGGAGTGCGGTAGCACGTCTCCCTGGGTATTAGTTATTACTGAAAAATACTCTTAGTTTATTCAAAATACGCCCTACATTTGGCCCTCATCTCACGGCCGTGGGTTTGCGTTGTGCGATGCACGCTTGAACTATACGATGCCCCTTAAGTGTACAACCCAGGCGAACATTTGCATACTTGTGACTCACCGGGCGTAAACTCCTGCCGAGAGGCTGTTGTGTGCGCGTGCGCGTGTGCCTATTATCACGACTGGGTCCGGAAGACGGGCGCTTTCACACCGACTGCAGCCCATCCCGCCCATTCGCATGTGGTCGATTCTGTGTGGACCCACGGACAAAGTTGCCACCCACACTAACTTGCTTTTTCACCCTCAAGTAACGCGGAAGGACTCTACGGGGCTAACGCACAGCCTTTCGTTGTCCCACACCTCCAGAACAACAAGTGCCGTTTGTGGAGACTCAATCTGTGCTGCCTCTGAAATCCCCCCTCCTCGTCCCTGTCACCTGATTCGTGGCAAAGCTCTTCTGCTGGTATCGTTTTCCATCCAAAATATCCTCTTTTGTTAGTGGGCCTTATATTAGCCTGCTTCCTTTCCCCTAACCAAGTCAAGTAAACTGAAACCTTTAAAAAGGACCAATGATGTTGGCGCCGTAGTAGTAAAAAATGTGTCACTTGATACATACCTACATCGCATTGCACTCACATTTAAACACGTATGAAACCAGCGATTCCAAGCGTGCTGACGGCCAATTGCCATTCACGGCTGCTATTTCCGAAACAAAGGCGACATTCATTTCAAAAGTGACTGGTTTAGCAAGCGAAAGGCTGTTATTTACGGTCAATCACTTCTGCTGTCACCCAGCCTAGCCCACCCCTCGAAGAATTAAATCCACGTCAAATGGCTGTCAGAACAAATGTCAAAAAACACAACTATGAGGAAGCCTGCGATTCGGATCGTTTTCACAAGTTATTTAATTGTTTAGCAAACGACTCGCAATGCACAGATTTAAGCATTCTCTTTGGCACATGCTATTGTCTTATTTTCCACTCAAATCCGGTAGGAATGAAGCGTAATTTATACCTTCGACACTGAGCAGGGAAATTTGCACAACCTGCGTATGTCTTTTGTGCGAATGTTGCAAACGCCTGGCCACCATACGTTAACACCTGCAGCAAATGTCTGTAGGCGTTGGGGTGAATGAAGGCTTGAAAGAGAACATTCAACTGCGTCTTGTGGGAGTAAGCAAGGTGTCCTCGTCTGCTGGGGCGACGAACTAATTCGTAAAAGTCCTGAATCGCGTGCAATCGACTTTGTTGCTTCACCATCTAGCACCGTTAATGTCTTTTTCACCTGTCGATCCTGCATCTTTTTGGCTTGACGCCTCAGAGTCCAGGTATTGTGTATATCGTGCTGTCCTTACAGCATTTATCGTTCGCTTTTTGACCAAAAGTTTCTCAATTTTTCCGGGCAAACATTCAATGCCTTCAAACATTTTTTGTTAAATATGCCTTAGCATTATGTCAATGCGGTTGACCTTTTTTTTAAATGCCAAGTTCTGAACTAAATAAGACGTATCCCGTGATTGTAGAACATGAGCAGGGATTGCCATTTCTGCTGCCAGGGCTACAAGACCGAAAGGGAAGTGGGCATGTGCCAGTGCGTGGTACACAATTTCTGTTAGAAACTGCGGACCTCTTGCGACTAGAAACCGCGGAAAGACCGGCGACTAAATCACGAAATAACTGGCGAACGACCTGGCTATTTCACAGGCTGCTTTTTTATTCTCTACATCCACACTTGTGTGAACTTTATGTGAATTTTTATTGTCCACACAGAGAAAAAAGTAGCAGCACTCGGGATTTGTCAGCGCCGCTCCCAGCCACAGGCACCAACCAGAAAGGTCGCCGTCGTCGTCCCGGGCTTCTTCACGTGGCAGCAGTTGGCGCGTGATTTGTGGGAAATATAATTGTGCTCGTATGCCTGCACACGGACTGTTCACTTCACACCCCACAATCAACGCCTGCTTCCACTCACTCGTTAAAAATTTGCATCGACAAGCCACCGATTACCTTTTTTCCCCTAGTACAACAAACGGCAGGCCAAAAAAGCCGAATAATACTGTGCACCCAGAAAATAACAAAAAGGTGGGTTAGGGAAAGGCAAACGTGGAGAGTGGGTTAAATTATTTCTTTCCAAAACATAGCATTATGGTGATTGTGCGGTGACGGAGACTGCAACAAACTGTTGTAAGTAACTGGGGAATAACCTAAACTGACAAATGATTACATTTTGGTTGACTTGCGTTTTAGTCTACAGCTAACGGGGCCTATCGTATTGGTAGAAGAAATTGCCCAAGTGTCTAAAACTGTGGAGGCTGTGGTAGTTCCGGCAGGCAGTTTGTTTCCTGAAACACTGTATTTTCAAATTTTGGAGTAATCCGCTATTGATGAACGTAATGAAAGACACCAGAAGAGTATGGTTAAAAATTAAAAAGAAGATAGCAAAGATCTCGGATGACGAAGACCAGTTTTAGAGCAGACCACGATCTCTGGTGTTTCAGAAGGAAAGTGCATGTCGTGGGAAAGATGTCACCGCAAGCTCATGCATTCAAAAGTTACGTGCGAAAGACAAGCATACTTAGACGCAGGCACCAAATATTATGACAGTACTAAATCGCACCCAATAATATTTACGCAAGTACAAATTTGTCAAGCGTAATTCTTCAATTTAGTCACCCTTGCACAACTCAGCGCCATGCAGACAAGTAAATCGAAGCAGTCATTGTAATTAGAAGTTTCGTGAACTGTCACATAAGCAACAAAATGCCACTGGAAAAGGTACCAAAGCTTTATGGTAGGTCTTCAGCTATTGTGTTTGCTTTTATAATTATCGGGTAGCCCGGTCCGAAACGGTAGCTGCCGCTAGGCGGGACAAAACTGAATGGAACACCGAAAGGCCAGTACAACTCGACGAGGCCAGCTGTGCAGCACGCTGTGAGCACGCTCACACCCGCCTTTCGAGTGGAGATCGCTTATTGAAGAGAACGACAAAGGTCCAAAACAGATTCATGGGAACCACAGCCCACCGCAATGATGGTCCATGGGTCTCTGAATCACGTTAGGATACCAATATTGGGCAGTTCTGCTTATACAAACTGGCTGCAACGAAGATGATCCCTACCGTTGAGATTAAGCAAAATTTTGTGAAGAATTGTTAGCTTGTCGCCAGCTTACTCAGGTCAGCTACGATGGGAACTCAGTCCATCGCAAGGAAAATTAAGTTGAGAAGAATATGTGTGAGCACATCCAGCAAATCAATAAGACTTGTTTAGACGGCAAGATTGAGGTTCGATGAGGACTTTAGCATTTGGCGGTTTCTAAAAGGAGGCGAGGACTACTTCGAAGCAAGCCTACGTGGTAGTAAAAGAGCATTTGAAGATTAACTGTTGTTATATAAATTGGAAAATCATTTTCGCAATCGAGACGACATATTTTTAATCCGATTCCGATCTTTGACTAGTAGGAGTCAAGCTATGTTACAAGCGGGTGCTCCGTCTTCTTAACGGTCGTGGTCCTGCGATCTCGGTTTACGGCAGAAAAATGCGGGCTTTAGCAGGTTTTCACCGAAATGCTTCATGAAAACTCTACCTTTCTTGTCATTATTTACCGATGGTAATCGTTTGACTGTGGAATTTGAAATCCAAGTCAACAGACATTCTGCTGCAAATTTAAATTTAGGAAATTCATCAACTCCTTCAGCCTTCAAACCCTCCGACTTGGGTGTTTCCACAACTCCGGGAAAAATTTCATGTAGTCTACGTGGGGGGAGAATGAATTCGTGCCGAAATAGTGCCCACTTCAGCAGTTGGTTGGGCGTAAATGTTTTACTCTGTTCTGTCGTATGAAAACATATCTAAAAATCTTACGAGTAGGAAATCGAATACTACTGCCGAGCTAACGGGATTACTCATTTTGTTCAATAATAAATTAAACCCCAGTGCAAGATCCTAATCAGGCACCTGCAGGTTTGTGGGCCATTAATGCAGTCTCCTGACGTGAAAAATTGACAGACCAATCGCGGGGTCAAAATGGCCGTTTAGTATGTGGGGAGCCATTTGTAGTCAGATGCATTTGAACTCGGTTATACTGTGCCTTCGTGCTCTCTCAAACCACGTCTGGTCCATGTTGCGGTGATGTGTTGTGCAGTAATAAAATCGTCCAACAATAAAAAAACAACCAAGGTGGTACCGCATTTGGTTTACGCACACTCTTTCCATTCGTGAAGTTAGAGTTGATCGTTGTAATGCAACCATGGAACTTTGACATTTGCCCTTAGAAACGCAGAACGGGCCCCTAACTATTACCACTACATGTCAGTCAATGTGACATTTTGAGTTCCTAGAACGTCTGACCGGTTAAAGTGAAGTTGTGTTACTATGATTATGAAGTCAAATAAGCCAGCTCTAGTGATTGATCCTGTCTACGAAACCGGAATATGGCCAGCTAACGCGTGAAGTGAAATATTGCTGCATAAGTCAGAGATCTACGATGCTGTTTGAAAGCCATCGAATTCCCCATTGATACCTACCAATACAGGGTGGGTCATTAGTGATCCAAAACTAGTTTTTCCTAACATGGACAAGCTGGTAGAATAAAATGCTACCACTGTATGATGTCGTATCTGCATTACAAAGATTGGTTTATTCTTTAATCATTTGTCGTTGGGTTGTGTAATTAGATGATGCTCCAACTACTTGTACTGCTTATTAATAATAAGCGTTTGGGTAAACCTGGGCTACCCTGTATGTTGCTTGCCTCACTGTGTCCACAGCTAATTTATCAGAGCAAATCGCCTACTATGGTTTATAGGCACCTTTTTCTTTACTATCCATGAAAACTCTGCACTGTAAAATCCTCCTGTTACCATTGTTTGCTTTAAGGAATATGCAACATCCATATTGTCGCTAGTAAATTGCTTGAGTCCATTTCAGGACAACTGTGATTGCTCGAAGCCAGGCTAATAGCAGGAAAACTGCAAACAAAATTAGTAAACGCTAGGTTTCGTAGATTTTGGCCAAGATTCATTACTCGGGGGACATTTGCTTTTGGTTATTGACCATGTTACCTGAATGCCTTTGTGGTGGGGTGGGGAGTCAGGATACATGCTCAACACTTGCTTTGCCTGCTCCATCGTGATTTTATCGACGTATTCGGGTCATTACGTGGAAATCTAAAGGATCGTTGTATGACTGGTCCTAATTCAGTTTCAACGGTACCCAGTCAAATCAAACAGGTACTGATGCTAGAACCACATAAATTAGACCAGCTGACCAACCCCCTTGAAATATACAGCATGATTTGAAAGCCTAGTATATCATTACTTCGGTTACTGGCATGCTAACGTCGAATAAGTTAAACACATTGGGGCAAAACGCCCGCAGACTTGGACCTGGAGTCTGTATTATAATATATGTAATTTTTAACACTTTCCGTTAAAGAAAAACCGACTTGCACAAATGTTTGCAGTGCAGAAATAATGATATCTGGTTTCTAAGATGCAACCGCTACCCTTTCGTCTAATTGACTTATCTACTACACAGCTGTCGCAACTACTAACAGGATGATATCCTGGGTCGATTTCGCCGGAACCACATTTTCATGCCTTTCAGTCATCGCGCTGCGAGTATTCTTGTGCCCAGGAACACAAATATGACCTCAGGGCTATAAACTTTAAAGCCTAACATTAGGCATTTTGAAATATGCCCCTCGGTTTCTGGAAAACTAATCGGTGTAAATGTAAGCAAAATGGAACTCACTATCAAATAAACAAGCGGCAACGTGGTTAGAAGAATAATAAAAAAAATAAAGAAATCTTGTATCAAAATAGGTAACCATTACTTCTGAGAATAAGGTCCTGAAAGTCAATGAGTCCGCTTTATTAGGTACCGTGTTAATTCGAAATCAAAATTTTGGGCAATATTTCTCGAATTATCGTCCAGTGGGATTCAGAGGTTGGTAGACTTGTTTAAGACGCACACTTATAACACTAAAAAAACACATTTGAGATTTTTACCTCCCGCTAAATTCACTGTCTGTGCTCTATCAGCGCCTGATGCAGAAGTACGCTAATAGCACTGCTTATAACTCGGGTCTGCTTGCGGTTTTATTTATACTCTCATTCCTCTTCATAAAAAACGAGCATTTCTCACTATAGCCGAAGAAAATTTAAAATTTGTCTCGGTTTGTAATGTTGTATACACAATTTGAAAGTACATCACAGTTCAGTTGATAATTACAACCGCGAAGGAGGGCTTAGGTGCTTAGTTAATCCTTTCTCTCGATACATATGTATATGTCATGCAGTGTTGTTATTTCACGATGTCGGTTTCATGGGGAGCCCACACGCACGCTAGCCGTTCACTTCACTCCCCTTGCGTCGGCATCAGGACCCCGCTGTCAATCAATAAAACACTGACACTGCCGACGTTAATCGATGCCGCACGCGACCTCACCTTCTCTCATCGGCACGCGCTATGTTCACCTAACACACGCGCACACATATAGGAGAGGTCAGATGCCCCGCTGATTGGGCGGCTGCGAAAGTAAGGCAAGACACGTGGTTGGCTAATGACGCATGGGTGTGCTTTTGGCTGAATTTCGCCATGCGTCAACGCGCATGCACACATGCACGTACGCACGTGCGCACTGACGCTTTCTGCTGGTGATGCTGGAGGCAAGGCCTGGCAGCAGTAACAGTACTCAGCGCAGACACGTGTGTGTGTGTGTGTGAATCTGTCCAGTTGCTTGTGCTCGCGTGGCCTTGTTGCTATACCGCCTCGACGTGTGGGCGTAAGCGTGCACACCTGCACTACGCACGAAGCGGCAGCGACTAAGAAAGTGCGAGCCTCATTCGCTGACGGACGACCTTCACGCGCGCACGCGTAGCCACACTTACGAAACGCACGCACACTAGATTGTAGACCACGCGCGTAAGCGCACGCAGCCGGCGACACGAGCCCTAGACCAAAATAAAACATTGTCGCCCTTCCAGTGGACCATCATTTGAAGGCTGGCCAACTCTCCAACAGACACCCGTGGCAGTGCTGACCATCCAACTCGCCAACCCAATTGGTAATCGTTTGTCTATGTTTATGCATATTTTTCCATTCGAAATTGCATGTCGAACGTTTGTGTTGAGTGTACATGGGTTGACCAACGTGTCAGCTAACGAGGACACGAGGTTTCTCGCTTTTGGACATACACACTCCCTGGTCAGAAAGTAGAATGCCCATGCCGGCAGCCCATTGCCGGCTCTGTTTCCACGCCCAAGTAATTACACTAGTACGAAACCGCTCAAATTCGCCCCGGTCCTTTTTCTAGAAACTAAAACAGACGATTAATCGAAAGCATCTGGCCGGATGATTATTTTACCTACGGTCAATTTTCAATTTCTGTTATTAGCGTACTTAATAGCGGTAGCTACCCTTGTGTCTTTCTTCAAGACCAATGTAGAAAGAAAATTAGGAAACGGTTTGTTGTATTTATTTACATTTCTTAAATATGCGACAACCTTGACTTTTAACCAAAACCAGCTGTTGGTTTTATCAATTTGAGAATGGCTAGAAATCCGGACGTTCATTTTACATGAACGAGGGACAGGGTTGTGGGTGTTGCCTTCATCGACCGTAAAATGAGGCTACAGTGTCAAGGTGTGCTGTCGAAGTCCAGGTTGGCCAGAGTCGGACGCACTCCCTTTGAACCTTTGTCTTTCCTTCAGTTACAAGCCGTTTTTCACTCCCTCCACTCATGGTTTAGATCAGAAGTTTGCTTTTTACTTGCGGCCATTAATATGTCACTACGTTATGAGGCATTTTTTGGGGTTAGCGAGGGTGGTCAGACCATCTAGCCAACCAGTGTTGCTGGTACTTGAATAAAGGGGTTTTAAGTTGCAAGGCGACCAACAGAATGCCTCAACACTCCTTCAGCTGTACATGCAGGGGGTTTATTTTCTGCGTAGAATGAATGGTTTTAGAGCCTTCAACTCATTGCAATAAATATGGATTCCCTATCTCTTATATCTGCGTGGGATGTCAATGGAACCATCCTCTAAAAGAGTGACACTAATATACTATCCTTGGATTCGCCTCCTTGCTGGTAGGCCAGAGCCTGCTGCAAGTTTTACTTACCTTTGCCTTCTGCTCAACTCTCAACATTACGTCCTTTCAGTCGCCACTAACTTTTGCCCCTACCTGTTGGCATAATTGAATAATCTTTTATCCAAAGCTCCTTTTCTATTAATGTAATCATACTACTAGACCATGACCATAATCGGGTTTTGTTTTATTATCATGTCATCATTTGGAGTACTCAACTACGTCTGAGGCTCTTGTTATTCAATATTTGCCGTAAATTAAGATACCAAATGAGCTAAGGAAGCCGAGCTATGTTTAGATTCGTTGTGTTCGATGATGTACATTCAATCGGCAACATGGGCAATGTTTTGAGGCAATCAGTCCTCGTTTGATTCATGCGATTCATGACTTTACTTTAATAACTCATACTGAGTGTACTCATTCGGCGATGTAATCTGTAAAGTTGTGACGATCGACAATAAAACCTTTCACCCAGCCGGCGTTATTAATCGCTCTATGGCCGCGAGATGGTTCTGGCGGTTAGTGTCACGAGAGCACGCACGCCCACAT